>JAPMOQ010023314.1:8992636-9036818 GCA_026543055.1 Argiope trifasciata | reverse complement strand
GTGAGGGTTCATCGCTCGCTCATTTATCTGTTTGGCATGCTTGAAATAAAGTCAGAAGACATCACTATGGAGAACAAGGATGGAGAACAATGTGCTGTAGTGCGCTTTTTATTGCAGAAAGGTTATCAGAGAGTGAAACTTATGCTCGATAGTCTGTTGTGAATTACGAATAAATTTTTGTGAAATAAACTCTCCAAGAAATTCTTTACCCATACTCCTTATAGTCCAAATATCTCAATACTATCGACACTGCTTAGTGGTGGCGGGGTGATTGGCTGTAAGCAAGAAGAAATCCATATATCTTTCCTTGCCATTTCCATGTCTTTAAAGCTCCAAAAGAAGGTATGCGTGGCCTTACATTTATAAAATTGTCCATCTTATTTATTGAATGTTTGTAACTTAAAGTATAAGTCTAGGTGCAATATTTTGTCGAAGCGGTGCTCACCTTGGTACAATTTTGATACCATAGGCAACAGTAAAGTTTATCTCCCCAGAATGTATTGACCATCTTGTCTTAAGTGGGATACATTTAGTTATGGTTACTACTTTTAAAAAATAGTTTATTTCCTTTATTTCCATCTGTCTCGTTTTAATTTGACTGGCCTTTATACATTTTAGATTTTAGTTTAGTTATTTTTAACGTCCCATTTTAAAGCAACATGAGAGCTATTTTGGGACAGACCTCGTAATTTTGAACCACGATCAGATGACGAGGACGACACCTGAACTGGCACCCCCATCTCAACACCAAGATACACCAGCGGGAGGACATTTGGCCTGATAGATTTAATGGGCAAGAGACCCCTCACACGATGGTTCTTCTGTAGAATCGAGTCTCGAACCAGAAAGCCTCCGGTTCCGAAGCCGAAACCTTACCACCAGGTCACCATACATTTTAGATAATTACATTAAATCTATTATTTACATATGGCATAACACATCATTCCTTAACCCGTATATAGTTCCAATAATTTCACCCTCTTAATAATTAGTTGGTTTCATAACTTTTTCACTGGCTCCTGTACTTGTATACTCGTTATATCGAAATACTTTCTAAAGACTGACTCTGTCTCGCATTGTCGATATATCCCAGAAAATATCTTGCCATTTATTTCAAATCAATGTGAATCTCTCTGCTCAGAGACCGAGCGCTTTCTTGGGATCTTCCGCCGAGAGTATGATTTATTCTTCCGTGACATTCGAGTTGCTCGCGGGGTAAATTGTCAAGGGACGCGGGGAAACTGCTGATTGTCTCCGAAAAGGATTAGGAGGAAAATGATGAAAGAATGGAACGAAACAGAAATCGATTTGGAAATGAAAACATCGCCCAAGTCCATCGGTAGGAGTTCTTTGATGGATTATTGAAAAGTTATTTTTCTTCCTTTCTGTCTCAGATACAAACAAAAGAAAAGGAGAATTTATCAAAAAAATTTGACCTCAAAATTTGAATGCATCGTTTCTTTTATAACTACTGAAATATTATAAAGAGAACGCATATGTTGCCTGTAACAATTAGTTTTGTATTTCATTTGAGTAAAAAGCATATTTTTGGATATAAACATAATGGTAATAAATTGTTAAAGAAATTATAAGTATAGAGTGCCTGCGTCCTGTCATAGGGGTAGTGAACGTTTCCGTTATCTGGGAGTCCTAAGTTCGAGTACCGGTTCAGGTATGATTATTCTAATAATTTAGTATCTCACCGTATAAACAATGCGATATTTATGTATTTAAATATTTTATATGTATAAAAACCATTCTAAAAGGTGTTTCCTTTAAGGCCACTATATCGATTTAAAAGTATTGTAGTCGCCGTCTTGGCATAGGGGTAACACATCTTCCCCGTGATGTGGGGGTCCCGGTTCGGGCATGGTTCTTACTCTGTTCTATCTGTGAAAAGTGTGAATGTGCTCTCCTGTAAAAAAGAATTGTGCAAGCGAATATGAGTGATGCGTGAGTGGCAAAGCTGTAGTCTTGGACCAAGTTGGCGCCATTAAAACAAAAGATGTACTCTATTGGGTGAAATCAATGTCTTCGAAACCAACCGGCATTTCCATGGTAAGCGCCATAAGAAACAACAACATGAAAGTAAAGTTAGTAAATTTCTTGTGATCACATGCAAATGATTTTTTTTTAATATAATAATTATATTTAAATATAGCCTCATGTTTCGTGAGAAAAATAATTAAAGTAAATAATGAATTAGTAATCATCAACAGGAGTGGTCTCCTCAAAACTTTGACATGCTTTCTAATAAATTAATAGTAAGGTCAGAGAAAGCCTTACATGGCACTGATGTACAAAAATTTCAAAATATTATTGGTCTGAATTTATAATTATTTTCTAAATCTATCATGTGATCTTTGGTGAGTATTTTGGCTATTAATCTCTGGTTAATAGTATCCGAAAATCGAGTTTGAGTTTTAGACATATTTTTCTTAGCCTTTTAGGATAAAAAATTTGACACCAAACTCATATGCAGTCACAAATTCGCCTACCAAACGATGTATTTAAGTCATAGCGTTTTTTGAATTATTGCATTTACTTATTTTCGAAAGTATAGTTTGACAGACAGATTTGCACACTTAAACGAGTGTTAAAATAGAAAAAGGAATATGTGTAAATTTTATTGCAATCATTCTTGTACTGATTTTTTTTCAATGTCCGTTATATGTACAATTATTTAAATTTCTCAGACATGTCTTTTTGGAATTTCATCCTCGTAGCAACCTGCAGCAAAATAGAACTTGCAGTTGCCTGCTACTATCATTAAGAATATTCTTAGCCGAAAGAACGTTTTAAAACAGTACCTCAACTAAAGAAAAAATGTGTTTAGTTCTTTTCTCTCTCTATCTCTATATCTGTCTCTATATCACTATCGCTGTCTCTCTATCTCTATATCTGTCTCTATATCTCTATCGCTGTCTCTCTATCTCTATCTCTATATCTATATCTATCTCTATCTATATATATAATTTTTCAATGAAATTATTCTTGTAGTTTTGCCTCGTGATCTATTTAATGAAATAAAATTTTATTCACGAATCTTAATTCGGTGCATTTTATTCAACATTCATTTCAATTTTTTGTGAATATTTATGTTTTCCTGTTTCTTCAAAAAAAGTTAGCACTCGTTTGAATTGTAGAAATAAAATTTTGCAAATGCTTCCTTTAAGAAATAGATATCTTGTAAATGCATTTCCAGTTGATAAATGTATTCATAAAGGAAAACACATCTCGAGAAATTGAATTTTTTTTCAAAGGAAAGGCTTTTAAAAGTAGATATAAAATTAAAACCTACTGAAATAATATTTTGCATTCGAATGAATGGTGAAAATAACGATGAACTTTAAAAAACACATTTAAAGAACTAAAGTAACTCTCAAACGTTCTCTATAGATAAGCAAAAAAATATGTATTTGAAAAACACGGAAAGTATTCATTCAAACTATATTAACATTTAAAGCTTTTATCTGATACATGTTTGAAATTTTTTCGACTTAACTATATTAGTAAAAGTTTTAATTTTAAATATAACAATGATTTATTTAAAATTAAAAACGTTTAAAATAAAAAATGATTTCCACAATATCCCAGCCATGTAGTTCAAATAGGTAATACGTGTTTCACTCATTTTAAAACATTAAAATTGATTTTAGAAAAGTCATATAACTAAATTTTCATCCATTTAAATCGTTTCTTACTGAACAAAGTAATAGAGAATAAAAAATATCTGTAGAAATATATATATATATATATATATATATATATATATATATATATATATATATAGAGAGAGAGAGAGAGAGAGAGAGAGAGAAGAAATATACAAATCGGTCCAGAAATTTTCTGATAACATCATTTAGTTATTCTCCAAGAGATAATTTTTTATTAAAATTAATAGAATTGATTGGATGGAAAAAGGATTATGTCTAAATTATGTCGCAATTATACTATCTTTGAACTTTCCTCCGCAATTATCATTCGAGCAATTATTTAAATTGCGCTAATATGTATTTTTGATATTCCGTTCGTATACTTGCTGCTATTATCATCAAGGGAATTCGCTATAAATTAATCCCGGGATACTACTTTGCAAACAACAATATTTTTTTTTACATTTGTTTCGAATAAAAATAAAATTTTCAAGCTAGACGATAGCTTTAACAAAATATAGACGAAACTTTTATAACTAGATATGTTTTCTACAGACGATATTCTCAATTGTCGCCAATCAATTTATTAGTTCCGTTGAAACATATGGTTTAATTTTCGAAAAGAAAGAAAAAGAAAAAGAAATTGTTTATACATGACAATTGCTAAACATCTTTCCATTTGAAAAAGTTTTTTATGGAACTTATAAATAAATGGACTTTTTAAACTAATCGAATGAAACTTTTGTGAAATAGTTTTTATTTGAACGTTGATTTAATTAAAGGAATATCGCTTGCATTTAAACAAGTAGAGTATTTAAAAAAAATCAGTGTTCTGATTTGTTTAAAAATTCAATGTAATTTCTAATTTTTCTCCATGGACCTGATAGAGAATATGTATTTAAAAAGGCGTAGAGTATTTGCATTCATTCATTAATTAATATGATGATAGTATTTCCTGATTTCGTTTATTTAATCCATTCTAATTAAGGGAATTCTTAATCGTATATGTTGTACGATTTTTGAATTCAATTGCATAAAATGTTGGACGTATATCTGCAAAAGTGAGATTTGTTTTAGAAATTACATGGAATTTTAAAACGTTATGATCAGCATATCATTATGACTAAAGAAAAGTGTATTTTTGAATACATTTAATTTTATAAAATATGTAAATGACAGAGCCGAAATAATAGTGTCTAAGGAAATTTTCTAAACATTATTAAAATTAACTTAAATTTAATATTTCAGTATAACTATCATTAATACAGCGATTTAAATTTCTCTGATATATATATATAATATAATTATTCTTCTTCTTCTCTCTACAAACTATCTTTAAAGAAACTCTTCATTACAAATCAAAGGCATAGCTCTTGAAAAGAATTTAAAAAAAAATCTTTCTCCATATTTCATGTAAGAATAAATTAAAAAACATTTTGATTTTTTTCGCTTAAAGTTTGGTGGCTATTTATTAGAGCAAAATTTACATTACATGCTTTACTATGATATATAAACTTTCATGGATCGATATCAAGTAGTATTTTCAATTCAATGAGTGCACTTTTAAATTATTAATCTTGTTTCAACAGAAATATATAAAATCATTTAAATATAAAAATAAGTATATCAGCAAAAATTTGCATATAATTATTCCGTCAAATGTTTCCTATATGTTATGAATTTGATTATTTTTTTCTGAATTAGTTTTTTACTTCCCCATAAGCGAAGTATAAGATAAGAATGTATCGTTATCATCAGAAAAAAATCCAACTTGAGATTTAAACGAATTACCAAGTTTCGAGTAACAAAAATATATTTTCGGAATTATGACTGTCTGATACTCTGATTATCTGCACGCAGATAAAAATTTAGTACAGTCTTTTATACCAAATTAAGTGCCTGTTTTCAAATTGTAAAAGAATCCCACTCTCAAGAAGTCGATCTTGATGTACTAGTACCAGTAAATTCGATTAGTATAAAAATTTTAAAAAACTGATGGACAGAATTCTGTATACCATTCTAGCATCTAAAGAAACGTGATCATCTACAGATCCATAGATCTGAGTCAAACTAAATCCATCACATGGATGCCCTTCTATAGATCCGTATTTTCGTATGTATGGAAACGCAGTAATTTAGGCACATGATATTTGGTAAGCAGTTTTAGTGATCAATGAGTAAATTTCTGACAACTTTTTTTTCATTTGTTCATCTATACTTCAGCATCCATGTAATGACAATAGCTCAAGAATACAAACAAATATACAGGACAATTTAGTACGTTATTTTGTTACTAAAATTACAATTCTGTGTAAAATATTTATTTTCAGTCGACTGGATAAAAGGTGTAAAAAATTGATGATAGGTTTTCTTTATTATATTCTATAAATCAGGAATCTCATAAAGAAATAGTGAAAATAAAAATCTATTTACTCTTGGTAGTCACAAACTTGTCCAAGACTCGCAATTTTATGCGAGGAAGAGGTGGGCATAATATTTTTATTACAATTATGCCAGAGCTTTCGGGAAAACACCTCTGGTATAAATTAATATATACTTTGAAAAATTCTGTATTTGAATTATTATATTATGCTTACTGTACAACATTTTTAAAAGCACAACTTTCGGCATAAGACATTTTCCCCAAGATTTAAGTTATTTCATAAACATAATTTAGGTTTTTTTATTCGCAAAACTGAAAATAAAAAAAAAATACCAATAATAAAAAAAATCTTTGCGATTGCTTCTATTTTATATTTATTTTCTGAAAAAAGCATACTTTTTTCAGAAAGGGATTGAGAAATAAATATATAAATCACATTAGAAACTTAAATTTTCAAGTAATCGTATTGTGTGCGAGACTTGGCTTTTCATGGCGTTCTCATGTGCGTCCACCATATCGGAAATTTTGCATTTAACCTCATACTATACTAAACAAAATCTATTATTCATTTTCATCCTCTAATCTCTAAATTAAGTTAATTTCGTTCCGGAGTTATCGGTTTCATGGACAGATTGATCAACACCCAGGCCTCCTATATGCACACAAACAAAGCTATGCGTTCATACAAAGCTAGTAATTTGGTTATAAAGATAAATATCAATTTCCATTAATCTGCAACTTTTATTTCGAATTTTTTTTGACGAAAGACAGACGAGTTAGAAAGAATGATAGACGACTTTACCTCGGACAAATTTGACCTAACATTCTAAGTAATCAGCAAGTTTAGTACGAAGGAAACATACCATATTTCACTCTTGTAGCATAGTTAGTTACTGAATTCTTTCTCTATTAGAATCTTAAAACATTAAAAGCAATACTTATATAAAATTTTAATCTCTATTTAGCCCATAGTAACTCCATTCTAAAAATATTCTCATATTTCTTGATCCGTTCCCACGTTATCCGCTTAATTAATTCAAGAAATGCTTAGACTGTGATTCCCATGCTGCGAGGGATTTTATTCCGACTGCCTCATGCTTTACCATTATTTGGAGAAACAAACCATTAATATTTCCAAAACAGAATTTAGAATACAATTCAACATAAATTTAAAATATTGATTGTGTACTAAATTTCAGGGATTCATATCATTTCATATTTATGCCAGTGTTATTAAAGACAAGTATAACAAATATGATTTCTGTGTATCAAATTTTGTTTAATATTTATTCATTATTTTTAATATTTATTTATTTTTTAATATTTATTCATTATTTTTAATATGTATTTATTATTTAATATTTATTTATTTATTAGTTTACTTGTTATTTTTATTTATTTAATAACAATTATATTTTGTATATTCTTGTATATAGTTCTCTACATCTTTTAATATCTAAATTGTAATCTGATATCTCTCATATATTCCTCTTATGGGAAAGCAGAAGACAGTGTTAGTGTTAAAAAAAAATGAACTTTTTAAAGAGTAAGTAACGTACAATGAGGCTTAATTCTAAGCACACTGTAATATTCTTTACTCTTTAAAAAGTCCAAAAGATTCAACTGTCCTAATCATTAGCTGAATTTACCGCCTTCCAGTTTCGTAATTTAAATAAATTACTCCTTGCATTGAAACAGAAACGAAAAACTAACAACCCTATCGCATTGTAGAAATCTCAGAAAATACCATTGCATTTAAATTTAAACCAATGTGTCTTATTCACTTTCTTTTACTAGAAACATTGAACACTTTCATGCATATCTTCTGAGAGAAATTTTGCTCTTCTGTGACATCTACATTTCTTGACGAATAAATTGTCAAATGAATCTAGAATAAATAATTGTCTGCGAAAAGATTAGGCAGAAATGATGAAAGGATAAACAGAAACTGACTGCAACAGGAAATGATGTTCTTGTTGACACTTGTCAATGAAAAGCCAGCTGACTAAATAACCATTGCTGTTTAATCTGAATGATTCACGTCTCTTATTTTTAGGAGCGCTATCTAGGGTAAAGAGCATGATTCAGCTACTCACGCGTCATGGTTCTTTTTACTGGGCGGACTTCATTCATACATTTCATTTACTCATCCACACATGGTAATTTGGAACTGAATCAGAGAACGATCACCTCCAAACCAGTACTGCCAGTGGTATTACTCTCGACATGGAAGACTTGGTGACCACGACAGATTTATACATGTGTCTTTCACAACCACACAAGGTTTCGGTCGACGGGGTTCGAATTCGCAACCCAAGGGATGCAAATACAACACCCCTCCACCTTGACTATCCCGGCATTTTGAAACCATGTCCATAATCTTTTTATACGCGGTTGGATTCTGTAGTATTCCTTTGAAGGACTATGAAAGCTGCTTCTACTTTTTTGTATATACAGGTAATATAGATAAATTACGGATTTTATACCAAATTTGTAGATTTCTCTTGAATTTTGATCGAAATTCGTGTAGAGAAATATTTTATTGTCCGGCTATTGGAATATAAATTAACACGGTATCTACAAAACTAAAACCTAGATAAGTAAAATTCCATTCAAAGATTTAACATTTGTATGCATATCTATCATATTTTGAGCCAAATTCAACAAGGGATTCAATGTTCGTTCGTTTTTTTAGAAGCATGTCAAAACGATGACTTAAAAATGGAATTATTTGTTAGATTTTTTAATGATTACAAGTGCTGGTGGGGCAAATGTGTTTTAGTAGGATTGAAAAAATGAGTTTAAACGCAAATTCAATTTTCTATAACTATTAACTCTACGCTATCTATAAACCACAATTAACTCATTAAAAGTTTTAATTATTTTTGAAATCATTAAAAATGAGAACAAATTAAAAACATAAATCTAAGATATCTTATATTTTCTACTTCTCTAGTAGCACACGTATTCATTATAAGATATTATATTAAACAATATTCTTAATGTTGGATAATACTATTGAATATTTAATATCGTACAATATTGTGCAACATTTAGTGTTAACCTGGATTTAAAATGTTGGTTTCGTTACACAATTATATGCATGTAAATGAAAGAGAAAGATTTTAAATGTAAATGAAAACAAAAGAAATTAAATCGTTTGCAGTTTTGTCATAAATTTACAAAAAATAATCTTTTAAATTATTGCTGGAACAAAAAAAGATTATGTATAAATTGTATCGCAATCATAGTAGTTTTGTTTTAATTATTTAAATTGCTCAGGTATATCTTTTTGGTGTTTCATCTTTGCAGTTACCAGTTACTCTCATATGAATTTTTTGCTTGCAATCAACTTTTAAAGATTTATCTTAGAGCGAAAAAATGTATTTGATTATTTTAAATTTTTGTCTGCGCTTAAGATAAAAGTTGTTTTAAAAATTCGTTGGGATTCTTCTTGTCTCATGATTGTTTAATTAATTGAAAATTAGTTTTGGATTGTTAATTCTCTGCTCTTTTTCTGGCCTAACTTTCAACATTATTGGCAGCATTTTTGTATGCTAATTTTTTTTAACAAACAAATTTTCTTTTTAATATAAAAAGAGAATTTTGGTGCTGCTTCTACCAAATACCGATGCTGAAATCCTGGCTTTGGAGTAGCGTATCTTCCCCGTGATTCAGCGTTCGAGTCCTAGTTCAGGCATGATTGCTCTTCCCATGTGTCCTTTAAGTCAGGTCTGTGAGTGATTCCCCCCCCCATGTAAAAAACTGTGCAGGCGAATATGTGTATGCCCTCTTCATTTGAGCTGAAAGTCTTACTTCTGCCCTGGAATGCTCAGGCGTCTTTAACTTCAGAAGCTACTGCACCCCCTTTCGGCAGTAACTTGATCATCTTCAATAAAAGACGATTATGATGTATAATATGTTAAGGCGATTATGTTGTTGATGTTAATTTATTATAAATATTATAAGCCGATACTTGTATATTTGTACTAAGTCGATATAATATAAGCCGATATTTTTTGATATATTTCTAGTTTCTAAAGCTATTTATTGAAACTATATTGTCACGATAGTTTAAATAAACACACCGACAGCTTTAAACTACCAAACAAGTTTATTGAAGGGAAGCAGCAACTTTACAAGGTCGATAAGTTGCCCACGACTAGCGAGTATCAGCTTTTATACACGAACAGAATATTCGAGAAACAATTGATTTACACTACAAAGAAAGGTCTAGATAGTTAGAGAATGTAAGGAAACAAACAAAAAATCCATCCCTTGGATATAACAGTCATGGTCAGCATCGCACACGCAAACTCTATGTTTGGATCGCGTGCTTTGATAATTCTACCACTGAGCTCGTGGTAAACTTTCTTTATGCGGCGATATATTTATTTGCTATTCGAAGAAATAGGTGATATTATGAGTTTTGATTAAAATTGCAAATGATAAAATGTTTTGGGTATAGAGTTGACTAATGTATTATGTTTGGATGTTTGAAGGTATGAAACAAGGAAAAGGAAAAATTAAATTTTATTCACTTTATTAGTTGGTAAGCAAAAAAATGCATTATTCGTGCATATTTTAAAAATTTACAAGAAATGGAGCTTCAATATTTGGATGGTTCCAATGATAGAAAAACCAGTCGCAAACCTAAGTAGAATAGAATCAATGAAAGTTTGAGGAATTCTCACCCATTCTTATTGAAAAAAATTTTTAATGTTGAATTTTTTCAGAGAAGTCATAAATGACAAGCAGCTTTTCTCCCTAATATACCAAAATATGTTCTGTTGGGTTCATATATGCGGCAAATTTATTCGAATAATTCCTTTGTCAAAAAGGAAGTTGTCCATTTATCGAACACAATCGGGCTTATCATTATCATCCATGAGAATGAGTTCTTTCTCTATTGTTACATCACAAAGGGTCACAATAGACGGAGTATCCCATCCTTATATTGCTGGGCTTTTTGTTCTGTATTCCTGATAATGGAAAGGTTATTGCTACCATACATAGAAATATCCGCCTTCACCCAAGTCATCACCCCGTCTCCGCCAATTCAGATGCCCAAATGTAGGAATATTCCGAATATCAGGTTTTTTCTAGATGAAAATTCACCTATTTTTAACTTGTTCACGGAAACGGATTTCGTTCATGAAGAGCACGTTGTCAACTCATCTTTTCCCCCTAAAAAATGCGTTTATGCCGATCTTCTAAGGACATTGAGATGGTCACCCAGTCTACGAAATGCATCCTATAGGTGTGGGAGCATGCAAACTCACATAGTTTGTAGTTGTTCATAGTTTTGAGCAGTTTGATTCGAAAAACTGGTATCAGCAGACAACAGAAGGCGTTGTTGCAGTAAAAGGACGTCCACAGTGAGGTTTTTTTACTATTATAGTCAAATACCAATCTTTATCTTGTGTTTTTTCAAGTATCCGATGTTCAGGAAGCATTCCTACTTTCGCCGACATCCTGGTATAAGGGTAGCACGTCTTCCTCGTGATCTGTGCATCCTGGGTTCTAGTCCCGGTTCGGCCATGGTTGTTCTTCCTCTGTTCTATCTGTGAGATGTCTGAATGTATCCTCCCTTAAAAAGGGGCTGTTCAAGCGAATGAGTGATGCGTGTGTGGTAAAGTGGTACTCTTGACCCTAGTTGTCGCTATTAAAACCCAGAGACGTGGCCTAACGGCTTAGGCCGGGATCCTGGCTTAGGGGTAGCGTATATTCCCCATGATTTTGGGTTCTAGTCCTAGTTTAGCATGACTGTTCTTCTCTGTGTCCTTTAAGTGAGATATATTAATGAACCCTCTATAAAAAGGGGTGTGTGCAAGGGAATGTATGTGTGTCATTTTTATTTGAGCTAGAAGTCAGACTTCTGCCTTTGGATTCTTAGGAGTCTTTATCCTCAGAAGCCATTGTATCCCCATTCCGTGTTAACACGGACACGACATCATTATCATTCATTCTTCCCAAAAACCAATTCATCAGTCTGGAAATGACCCATCGAAAAATTAATCATGCTTCTGATATCACAGATTGCGTGTGACCCACGTCTAAACACCCGATAATTATCCAAATTATAGATTAAATTAATCGTGTTACTGAGACATTATATCCATTGCTACAAAACCTTGAGTGCATGTTAATTGAAGGGTTTGCTGCAAGAAGAGAGTAGCTCCAATTATTCAAGTTTTCAGAAAGCCGTAAAAAATGTCTGAAAATTTTAAATTCCAATGAGACAGACAGCTTCATCCCTTGAGTAAGATTGAATATCTTAGTTCTCGAGTTTTTTTGGCACCAAATGAACACAGAATTTTTTACCTCGTGATGGTGCATGTAACTCTTAATTACCCAAATTGAAGCTGCATACTTTTTACAGCAAACTCTTCAAGTATTTTTAATCCATTCGTGCAGGAAGAATGCTGCAGGCTACTTTTCACTATTAATCTAATATTCTTCGGGTTTTTTTTTACGTTACGGACAGAATGTGCATATTCTAAATTTTGTAAATCTTAACATTTTCTTTTTTAGCCTCTTTTATTTTGCTCTAGTAAAAAAATCGCTGATTATATTTAATTATTTTATACCAAACTCACAATATCCGGTACTTATTTTCAGCAATGTAGTTTTTCTAAACTAAGCTGAGAATTTTTTTTCTCAAATAAAGTAAATGTTTTTTTATAAAATTTAAATAGATGAAAAGAAAATTTTGCTTTGGATTTTAATTGTATTCATAGACACATTCCCTGAAATTCATTTTTAAAACTTTGCGTATTACTATCAAGCGAGAACTATACCGGCGGGAAGATTTTTTTCCCGTCTAATTTACATTTACTTCATATAAAATATGCTGCATGGTTTAAGGTTTGGTTAAACAGTTCTAATTTTATAAATTTTTATCTAATTTAATGTCTTACCATATGAAGAATGTGGCACTCGTGTATTTAATTATTTTATATCTATTAAAACCATTCTCAAAGGTGTTTTCTTTCAGGCCATTATATCAATTTAAAAGTATAGTAGCCGGCGCCCTAGCCTAGGGGTAGCGCATCTTCCCCGTGATCTGGGTGCCCCAGATTCGGGCATGGTTGTTCTTCCTCTGTTCTATGAGGTGTGTGAATGCGCCATCCTGTAGAAAAGGGTTGTACAATAGAATGAGTGATGAGTGAGTCGCAAAATAGGTCTCCATTTTCACTTCTAAATTTGAAAACATTGCGAAATTTTTGCCTGGAAAGAATGTTGCTGACGACTCTTTCCAGACATTCCTGTTCATGGTTTGGTGATGGTTTCTTCATATGTCAAAAGATTGTTAGGATACATTCCGTAGCATGATGAAATGCAGTGTCAATCCTACCACAAACAGTACTGGACACTCCCTGACAGATTGAACGTTTTGATGTACGCAGAAAAAGAACTGTGTTCTGAGAAAAAAACAATATCCTCTCTGATCCAGCTAGTGGGATGAAGGTTGACTGAGGGATGGATAATAAAAAAATTTCTACCAGTGTCACTATTGCTCCTTTTCCTTTTCAATCCTCTAGCTCAGTCTGAAGCAATCACCGATTATGATCTAATGATAACATGATATTTCATCCGTGTTACTTTATTTCATTTTTAAAATGCCATGTCCGTCGTTAGAAATCCTAATTCAAATTAGTGGGTATCCCTGTGGTGACATCTTAATAAGCCAGTAACTACCACTAAACATTGGTGGCCATTTTTGTATAGTGGATAAGATACTGGATTTCAAACCCGAACATCGCAGGTTCAATCCTTGGCGGAATTCAACCTACGTATTGACACGATCCCGCCAACACATACGCCAAACTGATGACCTCGGACGTGATGAATTTTCAACAGATCTCTTGGCGCCATATCTCCAATAGCAACGCAAAGTCGTCAGACTCGACGCAGCAACATAAAGTCGTCAGACTCACTTGACGCAGCAGCAACGCTCATACACTAGCCATAACGCTTGGCGCAATAAAATCGTTCGTCTCTCCAGAGACCTCACTGGTAGGGGAGTATTGTGGTGATATCTTAATAAGCCAGTAACTACCACTAACCATTGGTGACCATTTTTGTATAGGAGATAAGATACTGGATTTCAAACCCGAACATCGCAGGTTCGATCCTTGGCGGAATAGAACCTACGTATTGGCACAATTCCGCCAACACATACGCCAAATCCCCAACGTTTTCTTGCATACTCTCTAATAAATGTGTTTTTATAGAGAATGCCTTAAATAGCATTGGCGTACAATAGTTACAAAGTATTACCACTTAGAGTGAATTTAGCAAGCCCTTTATTGAATAATACTTTTAATGAATTCATCACGTGTTCCTTGGCCAAGTATTTGGCGAATAATCTTTGGCACGCGCATAAAAGTATTCTAAAATCGAATTAAGAGTTCCAGACGCCTACTTCCTTACCGATGGAAAGAAAATATGGGATGCAAAAATATACTTTCAGTCAAAAAAAATCACATACCAAATTTGATATATAATACTTAAATAGTTGAGTTTTTGAATTATCGTGTTTACGTGTTTCTGACCGATAGGCAGTCAACTCATAGTTGAATTTGGTTCAAACTTTGGTTGTGTCTAAACTGTATACCTCAATGTTGAATTTTATATATCTTACTCTTTTCGTTTTGAAGCTATCTATTAACTTTTATTCGAACAAGTGGACAAACAGACTCCTCTGAGTTCAGTTTGCTCAAAATCTGCAAATTTAATCTAAAATATGTATACTAAATTTCATCCCTCTGCCTAAAAACGTTTTTGAGTTCTTTTTGTTACAGACAGACAGACGGGGAGCACCTGTTTCAAAAATCTATTTTTCAAACATAGGGAGGATATATGACGAGATTCGTTAAAATAACGAGTTCGAATTTTTTTGACAATGTTTTTTATATACGATAAATTAAAAAAGAGATTGAAATCTTGCAAATTTATGAAAATATCAATCCAAACTTCAATGATATCAGCATTTTCTTTTTGCATTGCTCAGTATATTCCTACAGCTGAATCCAATAAAGTGCAAATTCTGCAAGTTTTTATCATCAATTTGAAATTTGATGTCGTTAAACTTATAATTTTATTTTTATTTCCTTTAAATTATATCAGAACTCATGTATTTACAGGATGTGAATCTTACGGTTTTCCACAATATATCAATATAAATGAATGAATGAATGTTGTTTAAACCTATTTATAAGACAGATTCCACTGCTTTGGAATAGGCTTTATAAGCCTATTTTATTAAATTTTAATAATACTGGCATACAAATAATAAAAAAAACCTCCTGTATGTGTTGCAATGGTGTTGCATCATTTATTAGTCTTTCAATTTCTGTTAAATGATAGTTAATCCTACAGCATAACAAACTTCGTACGAAGGATCAACAAATTCCTTGTATATTTTAATTCTAAGAGTATTTTAAGATTTAATTCTGCAGTAAAATGAATTGCCCATTTTCTTTTCACTTGAAACACTGCATGAAATATATATTCTCAAAAGGGAATAGAGATGCTGAAAGGCTCCTTATTATCTCCAAAACCGGATTAGACAGAAATTGTGAAATGAAGAAATGAAATAGAAATGAAATGGGAAAAGAAAAACATCTCCAGAGATTACTGAAGACAGAGAATAATGATTTCGGATTCTCGAGTTGAATTGTTTAGATTCTTGTGAAATAATTTGTTGCAAACTATCTTTATCTGATAATAAATAAATGCTTAATGTGTAAGTAATATGTCTTGAATTCATCACGAATTAATTATACATGCTGATATCCTTAATTAGCCTAATAATGTAAATTAAGGGTCTGTAATTGCGTCTTATTCAGCGAGATTTATTCTTAGATATTTCCTTTAAGAATAAATAAATAATGAGTAAATAAATAATAATAAATCATAAGTAAATAAATAATAATAAATAGTAAATAAATAGTTATTGGATTGATTTAATTTGCATATAGATCAATGTGGATTTATATTTTCAAAACTGAAGATGTTTTTCTTGAATATTTCCCAGTGAGAACAAAAGCAAGTTTCACGTCATTTAAAAATGTTTAAGAATAATTATCTTTATTAATTTTATTCAGGATAATGTTAATTGAGGATAACTGGATGAAAAAGATATAGGAAAGATTCTGTTAATTTCTAATTAAGTTTATCATAATTTTTATAACGTTAGAAATTCTACTGATTCAGTAATCAGTCAATTGCACATTTACTAAATAGACAGTAAGAAAATGTTTAAAAACGGTGCTCGCTATTAATTTCATTCAGAATAAAATTAATCGGGGAGGTAGCGATTGGACCTAGATGAGATGGGAAAAGTTTCGTTAATTTCTTATGCAATCAACAATCATTTTCATAACATTAGAAATTCAACCAATTGAGTTATTAATAAATTCAACAGTATATTAATAATTCCATGAGGAAGTTACTGTACGGTTTAAATCTTACTATACCATTGAGTTCTTGAATATATTTGAAGACTTATCTAGAATTCAGTACTTCTATTTCACTACAAAAGGATTTCTTCTGTTGTGAAATTTGGTCCTTCATAGGAAATATTCTTTTTAAATTGGGTTTAGTGGATTACAGTTAGGAAAAAAATTGTTTAACAAGTAGAAATTATTTGAAATGTGAAACATTTTCAGATCTCGTCTATTACCCGTTTATTCTAGAATTTCTTTTTCCTTTAAGATTATCCGAGTACTTGGTGTTAGAGCAAGAAACGACTCTTTTTGAATATGCATACATTTTAAGAATATGTTCAAACGAGCAATTGAAGTAAAAACTGATTAATCCCGTTCCTGTGTTATATTTACTTTCTTTCCTTTAAAATCATCTTAAAGATCTCTCGTACTTTGAATGTTAGTTTACCTCTCCTGTACGGTCATATTAGAGAGATTTTTATTTTGTTTTCTAGGACTTTGATGAGAAAACAAAATAAATAAGATTTACAGTCTCATATTTCAAGAATGCGGAATCTCAAAATGAAAATATTTTTATTGATTGATAAAAGAATAATTATACAATGAAAGCGTATGTGTAATGAAATTTCTTGTAAGAATGAAAATGTAACTATCTCAAGAATAATAGCAATCTAAAAATGTTGAAAATATCATTAACTGTTTTCTAGGAAAATGCGAATTATATTTTTTCTAGCATCAATATGATTAAATATATATATATATATATATATATATATATATAATATAATGTTTTTTCGTATCTTATACCAGTAGTGTGCCACTCAATCAATTCCAATGAAAATTTGCCAACTTATTGCTTGTACTTGCGGGAAGGTTATATATTAAAATTGATAACTCATAAAAGAAAAAGAATAAACGGCAAATGGCGCATGTCAATTAGAATTAATCACCCATATATCAAATAAATATAAAATTATTATGATTAATGCCAATCAATATAAGTGAAATAAATCGATTGAAGATATGCTCGTTCCACGTATTCCCATTATTCCCACCAACACGCCTTTCGATTTTAAACCCCTGCTTTTCCCCATTCTCGATGAACATCAACAAGGTGTAAGGTCCATCACTTTTAGTATATCGAATGAACTAGAAAGTCCATTTCTTTTTGCATTTGAATGTCTTTTACATGGCTAGTTGTGTACTGGATGCGTAAGAGTCAAAAAACCAGGAAATTAAATTAATTTTTTCTGAAAATCGAAAACCAAAATGTATTGTCATGCCTAAAGTACTTGAGAAATGAAATAAAAAATAGAATAAATGCTAATTGAACTTTTCCTTTATAAAGCTGAACGTATTCATTGACGTATTCTTTCATTCCCAATTAAACAAGATGGCTATTTCAAATTTCAAAGGTTATTTCACAAATTATTTTTTCTGCTGCAGCAACACACAAGGTGCCAGTTAGTTGAGTATAAACATTCTTTTTTGCAGATAATTAACTCAAGAAAATAATATTTCGTCTTATTTCATTTACATAAATCTTGCTTGATTTTATTTAAATATTCCTACCTATGACCTATTCTTACTTAACCAATTTATTCATGATATAAAAGGATTTGCAGTAATTATAAAATGTAACTCTCCATACTACTTAGTCACCACAGTAGCATAAAATGGCGGATTCATCAAGATGGGTCAACAATCTCTATCAACAATAACTCAGACATCTTTCAAAACACTGTATGTTTGGCGTGTACAAATATCTGCATCGTTTGAATTAATTGGATGAATCAATAAACATTTAAAAAATGATTATACAAGATGATGATTAAAAACAGCAATTAAAGGATGCAATGATAAAGAGAATAATAAAGCATCTTGAAAATGTGTAATTTGTAACAGAATATCAGTTAAAAACTACATTCTAAAGAATGCATCATACGGTGAATTTGTTTTATAAATATTATATATTTAATTCATACTTTTTATTTAAAATAATTCCAATCTGTTATTAATATCCTTTTGGTATTGAATAAAAAAAAGAATGTCATAAGCATGAACCAGACAAACGAGATGAAGCAATTAAATTTCGACTGCAAACATTTTATAAAATGTATTCATTGCACAAAATGTATTTTACAAGAAACTTATTAAACATCAAATAGAAAATTTATGTGATAATGGAAAATGAAAAATTTTTGTGTGACAAGAGCTAATGGGCAGTGAATATATTCGATTCATGGAACCATTAATTTTATAAAATGTATAAATTCAAACAACAGAAGAAGCGACTTTCAAATAAAGGTTCTCGATTCTTAATTTAAATATATTAAAGTGGAAAAGAATGCCCCTTAGCTTAATGATCGAACAGAAAAAGGATTATGTTTAAATTGTATGGGAGTTATTTTATTTCAAAACTTCTTCTCTGTAATCACCATTGACGCATTCATTAAAATTGGCTTGATACATTCTTTTTTATATATCGTAACTGTTACTGTCATTAAAGAAGTTCTTTGCTGCAAACCAATTTTTTAAGGAGGAAGAAAATATTTCTTTGCTTTGTTTTTCGTCTGGTATAGAAAAAAAAAGAATACATTTTTAGAACCATACAAAGTTTTCGCTCGTATTTTTAGCTGTAATCAATTGAATTAAGATTTATTTCTAGAGTTTTTTTTATCTGGTAAAAATTTTAATATTCCAGTCTTTTATCCAATGATATTGTAAATATTTTATTATGCAAAATTACGAGAAAACAACCGATTACTTACGTTACTATGGAACGACGAACACATCGAAAACTAGTGTCCTATAACTGCGTTACATTACACAATTTTGTCATAAAAAGTTTGTTACTTTAAAATTTCAGATTGTGGCACTGATGATAGTTACATACTTTGCGCCTGCCCATGGAGACAAGAAATCGTTATAAAAAAATTGAAGCAACTGATGTTACTCTTTTAGATATTTGTATAAAAGTTTACTAATAAAAAACTTAACACCAATAGATCCTTACCACGAATGTTTTTTTCCACTTAAGATATGAGTAGTGGTCACAAAAAATATTAAAAACAAGGTTTTTTACCGATTCTGTCATTATCGGAGATAAGCCCTTGTCGGGATCTGGTGCTCCAATAATCCCTCCACCAGGATTCTTCAACTCAGCCATAAAGCAACATCTGAGTAACTTTCTGATCAAGATATAACGAGAGGCTGTCAGATATCATTTTATTAATCAATCTGGTTTCCTTAGGGTATGTTTAGTTAATAACGTTTCTCTTATTAACATAATGTTATAATTCTTCAAGTCCATTGAGCTCACTGCACGCGAATACCATGATAGTTTTTATAACGTAGACAATATTGAGTTTATTATAGAATTCTAATCAAATAGTTACCTTATGAATTTGGTGAACTTGAACTTTTTATCTTCTTCTTAAAGAATTAATTCATTACTACATAACATGCCAGAAAAAAATTAAGTACGAAGAATGAACAATATATTAAAGCCAATTTCGTCATTTAATTTTTTTTATCAAAATCTTATCTCAGTACTTGTCCTGATAACTGATTTAAGGGGTGCCGAGAAGAAACGGAATACGATCCATATCCTGGCTGGAATGAATATATCGTAAACAGAGCCAAACATTGAAAAATGAGTAAAATCATTGCTTGTATTGGAATATTATCTTTATTTGCAATAATTAATAAGGAAAGTGTATGATAGATTCAGAGCGAAATAGTTATATGAAATGTGTATACAAAACGTTAAAATAAATTTCATTTTTAAAATACCTAAACGCTCAGAGTTTCATAACACTGACATTTTCGGACATATTTAAGAATTTTAAAATGTTCCTAAAGTTTTAATTGCTTGCGATGTTTGTTATAAACTAATAATTGCTTATGGTGAAATAGTAAATGCTTGTGATGAATTATTAATTTTTCAGATAAAATCATGAAACAATCAACATACTACAAATCGAATAAAAGAAATTATACTAATTCATTACGACCTACATATGCACTTAAAGATGGGCAGTCGTTTCAAAAATTTCACTATTCTGGGTTTTTTTCCCCCTCAACATTAAGAAGAATTGAAATCGTAAGGGTAAAACAATCGACCAGTAATATTTCAAAAGTTTCGCAATTATTGCATAAAAAGGTTAAAAAAAAAAGTAATTTGATCTGTAGAAGAATAGATAAAAGCTTCTTTACTAGGATTATGTAAGAATCCAAAATGCAGTTTCCGTTACGGCATTTTGTATGAAATATGAGATCCTTATCGTATCTTTTTATACGATTTCTCCCAAACAGATTTTTTTTTTCTTTCTCATGGTAAAAACAAAGTTTTTTAGAAATTCCTGCTTTTCCAAGTGGTATTTTCTTCCTTCAAAGCAATCATGCAGACGGCGCTGTTAAGAATCTTTAATTACATGTAGAGTGACATAGAAATGTATAAATGGAAAGTGAAGAGTTAGTTCAATAATTTATACTCATGGCGTCTCCTTTAATGCTGTTAAAGTTAATAATTTTAAATTAATTTATATTTGTAGTGATTAATAATTAAAGTAATCTAAAATTTATGCGTTAATGAAACGTATTTGCGATTAAATGATTTGAAAATTAAATGAATTTTAAAGTTAGCTTCCATGATATTATATTATTGAGATGATAAATGAGTTCTCACTTTCTTTTTTGTAAAAATTAATGCTTTATTTAAAAAAAATAAAGCATTCAGGTTACTTTTATTTTTAAATATGTTTTAAAGAATTAATTCAGCTATTTTCTAGACATATTTCATATGCTGTCACAATGTATTGTTAAAACTTTCTAATCATCATTATCTGTAAAATGATGTCCAAAGATCTTCTCATTCACCGACAATTTGATTTTTCATTCAAATTGAATTTTAAAAATTTCATTTAATTTGTTTGAAGGATTTAATTTTTAGTTAGAAAAACATTGTAAATAAGTATGAAATTTACAACTATTTTCAATTGTTAAATTATTCGAAATGATTTTCAGATTCTTTAGGCCTTGGTAAAATTCGTTAAAAATGATAGTTCGTATAAACACCTGTAAATAATAATAATCATATTCGACTTGTAAATTATATCTAATATTATCATTTATCATCGCATTTTTTTTATCAAACATAAAGAAAATTTTATATTTCACTTAAATTTCATTTTCTGAGGTTAATTATTATCTAGTTGAATTGATGATATCGTGTCCACGCTATTATAAAAACCACGTTACTGTAGCTCCTGAGGACAAAGACCCCTGAGCACTGGAGGGCAGAAGTCTGACTACAAACTCTTATGAAAATGACACTTTTACATCCCCTTTTATCAGGGGGGGATGCATTCACACAACTAATTGGTAGAACACAAGGTGAAGAACAAACATGCAAGATCCAGGGATGCCAAGATGACGAGGAAGATGCTTCACCCTTAGGCCTGTTACCCATAGCTAGGACATCTAGTTGAATTATTTTGTTTTTACTTATTTATATAAAAAACAGAAAATAAGCGTAAAATGTATCATTATTTTCAGTCATCAATTAAACCACTATGAGTTTTAGTTTCTTTAAGTCTTGGTAAGATTCTAAAATAAATGGAGATAATGTTGTTTCTAATGGTACTTGCCATCAACAAGCCCTCTGAGTAAAGAGCTTTTGGCGTACGTGTTGGCGGAATTGTGCCAATACGTAAGTTGAATTCCGCCAAGGATCGAACCTGCGATGTTCGGGTTTGAAAGCCAGTATCTTATCCACTATACAAAAATGGCCACCAATGTTTAGTGGTAGTTACTGGCTTATTAAGATTTCACCACAAGCTATTGCGATTTAATCCGAACTCTGAGTCCCTTGTTTTTAACAATAGCGCCATCTAGGGATAAGAGTATGAGTTAGCTACTCACGCGTCACAACTCCCTTTTACGGAGAGATCTTTATTTATACATTTCATTCACTCATCCACAGATCGTAATTTAGACCAGAGAGCGATCACCTCTGAATCAATACCTCCAATGGTATTACTTTCGACATGGAGGATTTTGTGACCACGAGAGATTTATACTCTCGTCAGTCACCATACACGTAGAGATTCATCGGCCAGTGGGATTTGAACTCACAATCTGAGGGATGCGAGTCCAACGCCTTACCAATCAGGCTACCTCGGCCTAAATGGCGATAGTAATAAGTGTAAGCATCTACAGATATTAAAAATCGCATACAAGTTGTAAGTTATAATTAATGCTTATTTAATATAAAACTTTATATATCTTTATGTAAAATATAAGCACAAATAGTTTTTGCTTTACATGCCTGTATTAGAATATACAGCTTTTTATAAATATTCGGCTTAACCTTATATAATTTCGCTTAACTTATTATAACTTTATATAGCTTGGATTAACTTATTATAACTTTTTAAAGCTTGGCTTAACTTATTATAACTTTTAAAGCTTGGCTTAACTTATTATAACTTTTTATAGCTTGGCTTAACTTATTATAAATTTTTATAGCTTGGCTTAACTTATTATAACTTTATATAGCTTGGCTTAACTTATTATAACTTTTTATAGCTTGGCTTAACTTATTATAACTTTTTATAGCGTATATAGTTTTTTATAAAACAATTTATAACTTTATATAACATGCAGAGCGTTTTTTAAACTATTACTTTTTATAGTATATCTGTCTTTTTATAAAGAATAAGTAATTTTTTACGATAATTTCACTTCATACAATAAAAAATTTTAAATTATAAAGGAATTAAAATATTTGCAATATTTAATAAAATTTTACTTCTAAACGACTCAGAAGAAATCAATTTGTAATAAGTTTATAAAAGAGAAATAACTTATCTTAAATAGACTTTATAAGCTACCTTTAATAAATCTCCATAATCCTTCCGATGCAAACTCGAAAACCACCCACTTATACATCAGATCTCTTCATTATTTATCAACCATAGAATTTCCATTAAGTGACTGTTAAACATACATCGCCTGCAAATTCTTCTGAAAGATTAACAAACTCTTCTCATTCTTTAGATCCTCAGGGAGTTTAGGGATTTAATTCCAAATCAAAGTGAATCTCTCGTTTTCACCAATTGGAAATACAGAAGATTCCTTTCTTGGGCGTCGTCTGCTGGAAATGTAATTTACTCTTTCACGAAATCTGAATACCTCAGAATTAGAAGTCTCGAGAGATGAGATGAGATTCCTGACTTATCCAAAAAGATTAGACAGGAGTGGTGAAAGCAGGAACTGAAATAGAGATTGATTGGCAAATGAAAACATCTCAAGAGTCTGTCTGCTGGGGAAAGAGGATTACAATTCCAGACAGCCATGGTGAATTCTCGAGGTACTTTCATCTCTTTTGTAATCATTTGTTACAGTTCAATTCAGTTTAGCAATAAATAAATGTTCTATGGGTAATTAATGCAATTGAATCGAAGGGTTGTTATACATTGCTCCTGACATAATTATCTTTCTACTGATTAATTTCATTTATAAAAGTGTAATTAACCCGTTAGCTGTTTATAACGAGTATATTCATCATGGAAGAAGTACAAAATTATGCATTATGACGAGTTAATTCAACGACAGTTTTAAATTAATGCAATAATTATTTTTTTACTACATATATATATACACAAAGTTTGTTACAATTTAGATACACATTTCCAAAAAGGTCGAAAGAGGCACGACTTACAAGACGACTTAAATTAACATTTGAAATTTACTTTAAAAAATTACTTACTTTAAACTTACTTAAAAACATGTAAAAATGTTTCGATTTAATTCCTATTTAGACCAATTAAGAACAAATTTACTTTAGTTATTCTTTATTAAATAATTATCAAAAAAATTATTAAATATCAAAAAATGTTTGATTTTCTCTAAAATTTAGCTCGCATTCTTTACTTTCAGGTAAAAAATACTGAAATCCTCTCATTTTACCGATGGAACTACTGCCTGTTTATTTCAATTGTCATTACAAAGTGCAAAAACTCCATTTAAAGTATTAAAAACAAATTTTCTTTAATTACTGAATTTATATTTGAATAAACTGTATTAACATTCAATGTCATTCCCTCCAATTTAAAAAAAAATGTTTGTGAGCTTGAGCGGATGGATAAAATGTAT
This sequence comes from Argiope trifasciata, assembly GCA_026543055.1. Lineage (NCBI taxonomy): Eukaryota > Metazoa > Arthropoda > Arachnida > Araneae > Araneidae > Argiope > Argiope trifasciata. The sequence goes on along the minus strand of JAPMOQ010023314.1, from coordinate 9,012,165 downwards.
TTTATTAACGACTTAAAATTTGAACAAGATATATAAATAATTATATATATATATATATATTTGGAAATATTGTTAAAAAAACGAACAAAAAAACATTTTTTGTAAGAAGTTTGAAGAAAAAATAAGTCAAAAGTATTCAAAGACAGGGATGTTTCAATTTTCGATTTATCGAATAAAAAATGATTTTTCGATGCCAGTTTTTGAAACATATCGATACATCGAAATCATCATCATTAATAATATTTAACGATAAATCACGATACAAAAAATCGATATTCACTATTAATTTACGATTTCTATCTCGTTTTGGTTATCGTTTAACTGTTTATTTTTGTTGCTCTTCATTTTTTTTATCTTCATACATAATTTTTGTTGATATTTCGATAAATGCTGTCATATTTTAATATATAAAAGTATTTGTCATTTTGGAATAAACTGTTTTCTACTTTTTAATTGAATGATACTACTGTGAAAAAAGATTATCAGACGGTTGTTGATTGTCATTTTTTATCCTCTTAATATTCATCAGAAATAAAAGCAAAAATCCTTCACTACAGATAAATTCACAATTTTTGTCGGAGCTTGTATTTTCACACTCAAGCATACTCGCATTAAAAAAATTCCATCTTACTTCCGCTTTCACCTAGAGGCTCACGACAAACCGATATTCTGATTTAATATACTTTTATCATGTGAAACCATGGCATGTTGTTTTCGTTAGGATTTGTTGAATAATTGAAGCTGGAAATTGCGTAGGCAATGAATAAAGCATAAATAGCAATATCCGTCAATATCTTTTAATCGCATATAATTTTATATACTTTTAACCGTATTGAATTATTATTATGTTCGCCTCTTTGAAATCAGATACGTTTTTAAAAGATTGACCTGCTTTTATCAATGTCTCTTTATTATTTCGAATGTGTGTTTTTTTGTTAGCAGCATTTTTAAAAGGTTGGCGTAGAACTATGACATCATAGCTATTATTTTCATGGGATACAATTTTTTTCGGAGGAAATTAAATAATTTAATTTTTATAATATGTTAAAAAATCACTCACGTTTAACCCATTTATGCCTTTATGAATTTTTGCATGAAATTTGCATATGTTAGATAAAAAAAATATAATAAAAATAATTTTTATGTGAGGAGTGTTCCAAAAATGGAACAGTAGGCATAAATGTGTTAATAACAGTTTTGATAAAAAAAAATTTCTCTTATCCTCAGTGAGAAATACCACTTCATTTATTCTTAAGTGGTAAATATTGAAGGCTTTGACTCCTGATTGATTAATCCATAATGAAACAGTTTTATGATCTGAGAAATTACAAAATAGCAGTTTGTGTTTACAAAAATATTGTTTTTATAAAATAATGCTACCACGGCTGAAAATTATGGAATCAGAATTAAATCAAATAGAAAAAAAAATCCTGCTTAAAGACTTTTCCAAGGGTCATCATCAGGTGGGGATTCAAAATAAAGGATTTTTCTGTGAGGAATCAGACTTCATGCCCAACATTATTAATGACAAGTGACCTTAAAATCCTCTGAAAATTAAAGTGAAAGCTAATACACCATTTTTACAAAAAAATACAAAACAGCATTAAGAAGGCATAACATCACCAAATTAAGTAAAAATACATATAAAAATATTAAATAAAATACATTAGAACATTCAACCAATAATTGATGCAACAAAAGGGAAAGAACGTATCAGCAACAGGCTAAGAAATTTGTACTTAAGTATCCTATTTCCCATCTCATTTTGAGAACTGGGGCACCATTCAGAAAAATAAATAATTTGAGGTTGTTAGCGCCATCTATTGAGTTAGTAACGGAAAGTCTATTTCATTTTTAATTAAAGGAATTAGTATTTCATCATTTCTTTTTTTAACATCATTTCTTTTTTAATTGGATACTCAGGGGCCTTTACCCTCAGAAGCCACTGCACAAAATCGTCTTAAACCGCTGACTTCGTCTGCGGGCTTGCCTAAGTGCCATTAATAACAACAACAACGTCTGAAGATCTTCCTGATAAGAAGGGAAAGCCTTCACTTGAAGGTTAATAAAATTAAATTGTAGAAAGACATTTAACAATGGATTGAAAATATTAAATTTGATTGGCAGTGAAAGGTTATGCTTAGATGAAATTATAAAATTATTAATTTAGAGATGAATGACAGAATTAATATATTTATGACCTTTTTATAACGAAAGAAATGTTTTATTTAATTCAAAGTTCTCAAGGAGTTTGGAAATTAAGTTACGAAATAATTTACTTTCATTTCCAAGCCAGTGTTATCCCTCGTATTATGCGGTACGAAACGTGGCGTCATTAGTTTGAATTAGTTATATCATTTGGCATCTAAATATACAGCTATTCAATAGGGTTCGGATTGGACTTTGCTTATCAGATAACTACGATAGATATGCAAATGCAATAGTTGAGAAGGGTATATATATCCTGCGCATACTATGCGTAATAGGTACTTGCATTATGCTCGTAATAGCTGCTTGCACTCTTAGTATGTTCAATAATGTATAGAAGATAAGTGTAAAATAGTTGATGAAAATGTGTTTATCTTCTAATAGAGATTATTTTAAAAATAATGCCCTTTCACATATCCAATATTTGGTTAGTCTTTTGTAACCTACTGCAATTAGTAGCTTTGTGTTTGACCATGTTTTCAGTAACATTGTTCTGAGCTGAGCTTAAAACATCTTTGCTAAGAAAATATAAATTTCTGTAATAGAAATAAAACGAAAACCGATAGTATATTGAATTAAGTGACTAGTTGAGTTAGTTACACAGTAATCTAGCAAAAGTAGAAATCTAAATAACATGTGATAAATTTAAAGATAAATAATTATTTATTTTTAAATGTATTCATAAATCCTCTATCTTCTGTATAAAGGACCTAGAACTGATTGTTAAATATCAATGGAAATATTTATATGAAAAACTCGAAGATTCCGTAATAACGGAGAAGGGCAAATGAGGTAGAATATTACATTATTTTCAATGATGACACATTGATGTTAATGTTTATAGCATTTCAGAAAAATTCATCGAATAATTTGATCATATTTTGATTCCGTATCTTAATGACAGATAGTTGTGAATTTCATAAAATATTTCAAGTTTTAATAATATTGTTGCAGGAAAAGCTATCCGGCAAGGAAACAGTGGAAAACTTAGCAAACATTTAGCAGATAACGAAACTATATTCCACAAGCAAATACGATCTACAAGTAATAAAATGCAGAAGAAACATATTCAAAACAAAATTTCAATAAACAGTAGCGCGCAAGCAACAAATTTTTCTAAAAGAACTTAACAGCATAAGAGAATTCATTGAAAATCAATACTCCAAAGATAGGTGTTAAATTAGAGAAAACATGACAGAGGCTGCCTCTCTATGTTATGATTGTCTTTTTTTAAAAGTAATCAATCTTTATAAATTCCTTTATTGGCAACGTTGTTTCTCTTCATTATTATTTGTTTACTTTTTAGATGTAATCTCCGAGTGAAAAGGAATTGTTCGTTGTAAGTTCTCTTAGAATTCTTTTTCTGGTGAATTTTGAATTTTATGCATTTAAACTGCAAATATTTGTAAATAATGACTGCCATTGCAGAGCTTTTATATATATACCGAAATTCAGATTTTTAATTCAAACTGCTTCATCAGAGCTTGAAATGTTCTAATAAATCACTGGATTATTTACTGGTATCCACATACAATTTATCAGAAAGCTAAGCTAAACAGTGACTGATTTTATACGCTTTGACAATTCGATTCCTTTTATTATTTGCTTCATCTCAACTCAATCGACCTCTCCTAAATTTGGCTTTTTACATTGATTGGCAACTGAGCAAAAAATCTTCTAGATAGATATCATATCTTAACTCTTCACCGAGATATCGCCAAAATTCTGATAGCTTCTGAAAATTTCATTTTTTGTCCGAAATTTATCGCCAAGACCGGAGGGCATTTACTCGACATACAATAAGTATTCGTTATAGCTACTATCTATAAAACTCTTTTCATCATCATAAACTTCTCAGATGAGTAATATTACAAAGTAAAACAAATTTAAAAAGTTCTATATTTTAGTAAAATTACGAATAATAGTTAATAATCGATAAAAGAATAGTTATCAACACTTACATAAACTTGGTTCATTCAATTCCATATTTTCACTTTAAATAGGATTGTAAAATGTAGTTAAACTCCTTTCTCACAAATAAGGCAAAATTCACATTTATGTGTATAAATATATTTATAAATATTAATTATTAAATGTTTATCATAATAAATTTATTTCTAAACATATCATCATCTTCTGATTTTTTCCCAAACGTATTGTTTGCATTCTCTATAATGAATGCAAACAATACGTTTGAAAAATGTAACTAGACATTACATATTTTATATCTTCGGAAACTCACTATATTACAAAAGTAAAATTTGAAAAATATTCAAAAGAAATTTTCAGCGAAACAAGTTAATGGGCTCTGAATAAAATTTTCCCCCTGAAATATTTTGTGACATGAAATATAAAGATTAAAGCAATAGAATTAATTATTAAGGCAATTTGAATTTGAAACTTAAAAAAAGTTCAAGGAATATTAATCTTATTCATCGAAGAGAAAAAGTCATCATTAAATTAATGATGAGACAGAAAAGGGATTAAATACAAATTTTATCACAATAAGGCCAATTTAGGATATTTTCTTGAAACAATTGCTTCAATTGTTTTCAGAGTTCTTTTGTGATATTTCGGTCCTGTAGTTTTTATTAATATAGTTTTAAAATATTTTTCCAGAACTGGTCAATTCAATATAAATGTTTTCACGAAAGAAGATGAAACGTTATTGTATTTTTTTATTTATATTATTAACCCTAACATTATTATTTTAACTACATTATTTTTTATTTAACCTAACATTTAAAAAAAATTTTAGTTTATAGATAAATAACATTTATGTATTGATAATTTATTTTGAAAGGTGCTTGATTGTGATAAGACTTGCAATATATCTATTAATTTATCAATGCATAGTTTGATTGTATAAATTTATTTTAGTCAAATTTATCAAAAATTATATGTATTTAATTGCTGTAATTGGACTTTCCTCATTTTCAAAATTAATTAATTGCAAACATCAGTTAATTTAAATAGAAAAATTAAATAATTCCTAAAATATTATTCTTATTTTGATTATGAATAGCAAGGACCTAAACTGGAATAATATTTTTTTCTCATTTTGAAAGTTAATAACAGTTATTTATTGTTAAACTTATTAAGATATTGTCCTTAATTTGCGTTTCAATTAGTATGAAACGTGTTTATTTAGAATCGTTTTTTATCTGCATTTGATGTTAACATGAAATTATCTTTTTTGGAAGAAAATGAAATAAAATAGGTTACTTTTGACGTTTGAAAAATGTATATATGTAACTAAATGAATGGCCTGCATTTGTGGTAATCCAAATGTCTGTCATAATTAGACATATACCACTTTAATTATCAATTACATTTGAATTGATTTTATTAGCCAGTTTTATGATGAGTTAAGTATTAACTTTTAACTTGTTATAAATAAAATATTTAACACTAAATTCATCTCAAATTATATTTTATTTTTTAAAAAGTGGCCTTAAACCACTTTTGAATAAGAGGTCGATCTAAATTCGCCTAAATTTATAATTAACTTTAATAATATAATTTTCTCAGATTTCATAAAAATATGAAAACAATATTGTAATCTTATTACTATATTATCTTCTTAAACTTTTAACTTAACCCAGATTATCTCATAATTTATTTGTAAAAGAATATTTTAGTTATTATTTATAAATAATTTTCTTTAACTTCACGTGACAATCAATTGATTCTCCAAAAAGATTGTAGACTGTTCATTTTAATTAAATCTATTTTTTATGCATGACTTTATGACTATAATACTCTCAAGAAATAATTTTTAAACTTCTAATGATGAGAGACAGATAAGCCATGTTATTTTAATAGCTTTATTACAGTTGTACTTTTTGTGCATCTGAATGAAACCAAGACTCATTTGATCATAATGCCTTAACTGTTCTGGTGAGGCGTTTTCTAATTTAATTTCGTTTTCCGATTTCTTACCAGAAGTAAGAATGCAATAAGAAAAATGTTTCTTCGGCTTTCAATAATGGAAGATAAACACTTGACTGAAAATATAAAAAATATTTATACTTTAAAAATAGTTAATAAATCTAACGATACAACTCCAACTCTAAACACTAGTTTGATTTTGACAATTTTAATTTTATATGAAATTCCACGTCACCTAGAAATACTATTACTAATTGTTTGCTCCTCATCATATTTCCTTTCTGAGAAAAGTCTCAGAAACGTTACTTCATTTTATGTTCCCTAATAAATAAAGCTTTGATGGAATTTTTCAGCAATATTCCCTGCACCAATTTCAATTTTTTTAATTTAAAAATTTATAAACCCCACATGAATTGTATTTGCTCCTTGTCAGCTTCCAATTTCTTGAGATATTACGAAATAAAACTTTTGAACAATCACCAAATTCATCAAATAGAGTGATTTCCTTAATTAAATTTAACCATTTAGCAAGCAGAGTTCAACCATCACCTTGCACGTGTAGTTTAAACCAAACACATTTTGTGATAAGCTACCATGAATCGAAATTGGCTGATACAGTAAACTATCGTCATTATAGTGAAGTTTGAAATGGTACTTTCTTACGACAAAGTATCTTTCATGAAGACTTGGTGATTGAAACATTAAAGCTTTTAATAATGAACGAATTCTAAATCGCTGAAGGCGATTAGTAAAGTATAATTCTTTATGCCATTTCGGACATTTTTCAATTAAAAACATGATTCTTCCGCAAATAATTTAGAAAGTATTTTCATCTATGCTTCAAAGGGACACGCTAAAAATTGAGTTCCAAAAAAATAATTTCAAAATTCCATTAATTTCTTTTTAAATGCACCGAACACCTTTATATGGCTTTTCATAAAAAATGCAACTTCATCCATTTCTCTAAATTAATCAAATATTTTTTTTAATTTCTAATGTACAATATTGATTCTACACAATTCATTAGGATGTGCTAATTGTTTTTAGACGAAGCAAATACATAAATTCGTGAAATAAATTCATTTGATAATTTTTTTTGTCGAAATATTTTCTTCTTTTCTAATAAAACTGAAAAAAATAAATGTCATGAATAAAATACATTTAAATGTAATTTTGCATATAAGAATCATCTTAAAAATGATTTTTTAGAGAGAGATCAAAATATATCTCTCTAAAACAATCATTTTTAAGATGGCTTCTTATATGCCAAATTACATTTAAATACAAAATTTTAATGTAAATTCAAAACTTTTTTTCAATGTTAATGAAGATGAATATGTATTTTAAATTTGCGATAAGCATATAAAAAATTTTACTTAATGAAATTGCGAATAGCGTCTCAAGTATATTCATTTAAATTTGTATGAAAGGTGAATATTTTTTTACTCATATATGCAATAAAATATTAATTTGTTTCGTATCTTAATGTATGCACTTCATTATAAAAGTATAGCTTTCAGAAAACATTACTATGAATCCGATTCAATTTAAAGAATTTCCAGTGAAACGAACTGATAAATAACATTTCCCTTTGAAAGTATCTTGTTTTATAAACTATAAGAATTCAGAACATCAAAAAATTAATTAAATTCAATTCAAACTAAAAATACTTTTTGAAATTGTCATTTGAACATATTAACGAGTAAAAGAATCCTTTTTAAACTTAATGATGTATCAGAAAGAAGCGATATCTATAAATTGTATCTCAATTATGTTAATTCGGAACTTTTTCTCTGTAACTGCCATTGATGTAATTATTTAAATTGATGTGATATATATAGTAATTTTTTTCCCTGTAGTTCCCCATACTATCATTAAAAGAATTCTTTTCAAATCAGTTTTGGAGTTAAACTTTGATGAAAACAAGTTGTCTTTTCGATTTTTCGTTTCGTTTTTTATCCTCTACTCTTTATATAATTTCTAAAGGCAAACGATATTTTTCTTGTCATTCTGTTTCAAAAAATGCTTACAGCAGTAAAGTTCAATTCAGTAGTTTACTTTGAAGTTCTATTACTTAAATTTTTATTCTGTCTCTCCTATTATTGAGAAACTCTATATGTCTGGCCCTTTATCGAGCAGTTCTTATTTCTCTTCGGGTGTATTGAATTGCTGAGTTTAAGCGTTCCTGTTTATAAAAGTCTTAGAAAATATACTTCAAAGAATTTAAAATTAAAAAGAAACACACACATATATATATTGACGATTTTTATTGGTACAATGAAAATAGTTAAAATTTCACTATATAAGTAGTGTTCAATTGTACGAAACGACATTGTGGGTATAAATGAAAAATTTAATCAAAGTATAGACCATAGGCCGAGCCCAATGATCCCATTGATAAACGAGCTGAAAGATTCGTTGATCCCAGAACCCCAGACCTTGACCCAGTTTTTCACAGCATCCTTGAGTTGGGCGTTCGTGTTGAACTGTTTACCTTTCAAATATTTCTTCAGGGAACCAAGCACATGAAAATCGCTGGGTGACATGTTTTGGCTGTAGGGTGGATGGTCAAGCTTCTCCACTTAAACGTGGCCAATTTCGCGTGTGACCCTGGCTGTCACGGCTCAGAACCACGTCCTTCGTTAATATCCCCGGTCTTTTGTTCTTGATGGACCTGCGTAATTCGGAGAATTTTGAAGTCGTGAACCTTGAACCTCAAATTCAAGGACGCTGTAAAGAACTGAGTCTCGTCAAGGCCACAAGAATTCTGTAGGGCGGATGGTCGAGCTTCTCCACTTGAACCTGGCCAGATCCACGTGTGTAACCCTGGAGATGTATGGAAGCTTGTTATTTCGGAGTAGAACCACGCCGTCCTTAAGTGTCCTGGTCTCTTATTCTTGATGAACTGGCGTAGTCTTCGGAATGTTTTGCAGTATACATTGGAGTCAATGTTTCTTCTGTATTGGAGGAATTCAAAAAGTACCTTCAATTGGATTGCACTTTTTATAAGAGCTTCTGCTCTCTCCTGCGCATACGGGTCCACGTGCACGCTCCGATCCACACTGGAGACTTCAATCACATGTGTCTGTGCACACTGGAGACTCCAATGTCTGCCTAAGCTGTGCCATAGCGGCAAAGATAAATATGCTACCGGTTGCGTCGTTACTGTGTTTCGTACTTTTTCATATGAGCTCCTCTTGTATTTTTGTTTTGAAAATTTCTATGGTTGTTAAATATAGAAAAGTTCATTTGTATTTTTAATTTTGGAAAGCTTTTATTTTTAAAAATATCTATAAATGGAAGCACAATTTTTATCTTATTATATAATATCTTATTTCCCATGCTTAAACTTTAAGCATTTAGGGAAAAAATTGGTCAGTATTCAACAATGACAATCGATTTTCTTTTCTAGTAAACAAAATAAAATAGGTTCTATCTCTTCTTTTTTTTACCCTGAAAGAATTCGAATTACATTTTTAATATGATGGAAAATTCCTGAAAATGTAAAAAGAATTAAATCTATTAAGGAAAAATCGAATGAGTAAATGGGCAGTTTTAAATTTCTGCCTCAGTTATTAAGTTCGTATTGGAAATTATCAGAACTATAATCATTAAATTCATTTATCCCTGGTTGCTGATGAATATAACTGGAATAATCTATCTTTTACTTTTCCCAGAACTTTATTTTGCACTAATATGAAATATTTTAATGGCTATTATCTCTTATACACGTTTTACATATTTTTACAATAAATCTCGTTTAGTGTTTCGTTTCACTGTACAAAATATTGTACCTAATTTAATCAACAATTTTAGAGGGGTGATAGTATGTATTAAAAGGTTGAAAAATTACGATTGAAAGGAGGGTGAAAACTTTGTTTAATTGGAGAAAATCGCAAAATCAGCGATGTTAAGTAAAACATCAAACATATATTTTTTCTATCTATCGTGCTTATAGCCAAATAAATAAAAACACAAACATTTATTTGAAAAAAAAACAGAAAGGAGAAGCTGAAAAAAATTTATAAGAATTATGCGAAGTGCCTACAGCGAAAGTCATTGAAAGCAATAGACTAAGAATTGCCGTTAAACTGTGCATTCGTTTGATCTTTCTACTTCTGCGATTTCCATCGATTGAACGTGGGAAATGATGATATATTCCAGTGAAATTTTTCTTCATTTCATGCCTTTTATTATCCCTCTGAATTTTTCGATAGAATTCGGTAGCTGCCTAAAGAGAAAAGAATAGGAAAAATTATTTTGAGAGGGCACTGCTTTCTTGATAACATTATTCAAAAATTTCCACATATCTGATATGATGGAATAAATTCTACTAAAAAAATCACATTTTTAATTTATTAGAATTTTCAGTTATTACTAGAAGAACAAACAGATAGTATATACATTTATGGATGCAGTCAAAAGTTTGAATATATCTGTAGATTTGCACGGCAAAATCACCAAGCTGCACAATTCTAATCCTTGCAGTTTTGCCTTATTGTGGTCTCATGAGAACGAGGGAAAATTCAGATATCCTATTGATATATTTCTGATAAATTTTGGAATTAATCTACTGAGTTGAATGAAAGACAGATTTCATTCGTATATTTCATTATTTCCAAGATTCAGGGAAAATTAAACTTTTTCGCATATTCTCCAATAAAGTTCTTATCTTTCAACCACATAAAAACCCCACTGAAAAAGAGAAGAAAATTGGCTACTGGGAAATTTACAAATAAATTTAAACATCATAATAAAGCATATCTCAAACATAGCTTTCTGCAGTTGTACAACAAAGTACATACTGAAAATATCTTCAACATTTCATTATGATAAGGATATCAGGAAAGGCATCAACCTAGACCACACCTGTCTTAACTAAAGAAAGCTTTGTTGTCAAACCACTCTCATCTGTTAAGATTAACTTGGATCTCTCAGTGCCATGTACAAAAACAGAATCGAAAGAAATTATTAAAAGAAAGGATTTGGAGGCAATCCTCGAGCTTGAGAATCCTAATCTTGTCACCGCCTACACAGAAGGTTCTTCTGACACAGCATGTGACAGAGCAGGATCAGGAATCTTTGTTTTTGAAGATAAAACAACTTTCAAACATAAAGCTCCAACGAGAAATATTGCTTCTAACTTAACGTGAAATGTTAAAGAAGCTTTGATCATGTACTTTGGGCATGATTCATATAACATTGATTCCTTTAGATGGAATCGTGATCTTCTCAGATTGCAAATGCTCTTTTAGAGACTATACAGGGTGAAAAGACAGACTTTTCTAGAACATTACCACTATTCTGTTTTTTGTCGAGACAATGAAGAAGTTTTGCACTTTGCAATGGATCCCAACCCATGTGGGCATTGAGGGAAACCAGTAGATCGACACTGTTGCCAAGGTGGCAAGATCAGTGGATCCCACACCGCTATCTATTACTTTTCTGGATGCTAATCTCGTTACAAGACAGAAGCTCTGTAGCGATCGAAAGAAATTCTCCCTGACAATTCTAAATTATTAAATAGACATCACAAGCAATTGCAAGACTCAGAACAGGGCATCTGAGAGTTATGAAGGTATTGTGCCTGATGTCTCCAGACTCTATGAAGAATGCAGACACTCTCAAGAAGTGCACCTGGGTCCGGATATTACTTTTAGCTGCCGTTCTATTCCTTTCAGCCCTTTTCAAAATAGACATTGACTGCTCCATGAATATTCTTTATTCCGAAAAGGATGAAGATGTGGCCAGGGCTGTTCTGCATGATTTCGACCCATTCTAATTGTACTCCTCTCTCTCTCCCTTTCATCTTACTTTTATTGCACTCGCCACACGGCAACAACTACATAAAATTGCAGTTCTTGGATAAGATCGTGAATGTCTAGCATTGTATGGGATAGATAATAATTCTGAAATAACATCTTTGGCGTGAATCTAGCATTTCAACGGAAGTTATCGTGAGATTATGTATTTTTGAAAAGTTTTTTCCGGTTATTGGAACCAACATTTGACTCTAAACTACAGTTGCAATTACAGCTACAGTTACTGAATTTAAGTTATTGCGTTTGCATGAATGTCAAATTATAATTAGATGGTCATTCCTCATACAGATTTGTTCTGAAATTCGATATAGCTCTATCCAAGCTCTTTGCACTTTTTAATTATCGAACTCTTTTGTATTTGAATAGCATCTTGTGAATAGGCATAGACATCCAAGAATAGATTTTGTTTAAAATTGAATATATATCAAATCTGTCGTATGACCATAAACTAAATTTCATCCGTTGAGGTCAAAAGAGTTGACGCATTCATACATGCAGTTTAATACTCTTTCAACGATTCAAATATCTTTCAAAGACGGTAACCAATGCAGACACAAATGGAAATATCTTACCAATTGGAGTAAATGAGAGATTCACCACCATCAACTGGATGTCAATCATGAGATAATTTCTACGATATCAACAATCAATTACATTTACTAACCATTTCGATCATGAATTTTGAATACGATGTAACTTAAACAGCTTCTTCATGAGAATTATGAGATTGGTAAATGACGAATGTTTTAAGCCAATAAGATTACAAGTTTAAAGCAAGGAATGATTAAAATTGCTAAGAGTTGTATCTAATATTAATTTTAAATCAGTTATTAATTTGGAAATCGACAACCTTTTTCTCCTTCATGAGGCAGGAAATTATTCGTAGATCACTTATATATTAATGGAAAATTGAAACATAAAGTATTTTCATCATTTAGAATATCTCAGTTGTGAATATTAAATTGAGTTCATTTTCCTTTCATTTTAATTACTAATAAGCGTTGAAATTTAGAGAAATACAATTTGTTGATGATATTAAATACAGAACATAAAGATAGATTATAAAGGGCGTCCCAAAAATAACGCATGATTTGAATTTGCCACCATTGGTGCACCACCTATTAAAAACACCATTTGGCAGCTGATTAGAGCCAGTCAAAATACAGAGTTATAGCTTAGAACAATGGGTTTTGAATTGAATAAAAAGCAAAGTTTTTTTTAAACTGTTATATTTTGTAATTCGTAAAGTATGAATTGTAGGATTATGTATGAAATTACATACAAACAAATGACCTCCATAGGGTTGCCCTATGTCAAAATTTTCCATTACCATTTTTCATAAATATGGCTGAATTTCATTGACGTAGCTTTGAATTTCCACCTTCAATGGACGCGTAGTTGTAAGATAGTTGGCATGTACTTCTGACTCCAAATAATCCTATCAAAAGAAATTCAATGGCGTTAAATCACAAGATCTAATGGGGTGGGGCATTTTTCAAATTTTCAAACTGTAGCCATCAGACTTTCCTTATTCTTAAACTTTTATTCAGCAATGAAAACACATTCTATCGTGCAAAGTTCCTTTCTTACTAACTCTAAATTATCCTCTATGAAATGGTTTTTTAGTATAACGCTTTACTGTGCTAATGATTACAAACCCAAATCGTGTTTTAATTTTAGGACACCTTTTATTTTGTGATAAAATATACTGCTAATCTAGAAAATGAGTGACTCAGAAGGACATTTATTTGTAAATTTATATTAAGAAAAGTAAATGTGAAAACTGGTATACATTAACGCACCAACTCCAAAATAACATTTGGGTATATGTAGACTTTAAAAATATATTTCAAAAAGGTGGAATTGTAATCAATAAAAATACGATCTGTATTTTTTTGATAACTTTCTACATCTTTGTACACAGTTTCTCAATTAGAAAAAAAATCTATTTTTAATTATTTTGACTTTAAATCTGTGAAGCATAATTTAACTGAAAGTACTGTTCTCTCTGTTTTTTCTTGGGTGCTCCCAAGTGAAAATTTTATTCTTCCTTTCTTTCACGTAAAAATGCTGAATGTGAGGCCATATTTTAAATCATTTTGTACTTGCCAATACATTTCGGGTGCCTTTCTCCATCCATTGAAAAACAAAATGTTAAACAGAAGTGGAATTTTAGTTGTGGAATCACATGTAAAATTTCAGTTCTCTAAGTATTCTTATTTCTGAGATATCGCATTCATAGTATGGTTTTGTACACCTTCTTTTTTTCTGTGTGCAGTCGACCATCCAGTCACAAAGCAGTATCGACTGGATTTATTGTGCTCGACTATTATCTTTAGCATTGCCCATCCTTATATTAACCAATTTATCTAACTCACATTCTCTTAGATGTAATTGACCAGAAAGTGGTCAATAACTCTTCACCCTCCGCATCTTCCTGTCAAATCATCACTAAAAGAAAATCTCAATGAAATTCGAAATCTTTCTCTTGAATGATTTAACAACGGAAATCCGAACGCTTTCAAACTTTAAAACAGTTGGTTAAAAATTGATAATTTTTTACATCATGTCCTTCAATATTTTAAGATTATCTGGTACCATCAATACTGAACGTAAGTCATCCTTTTCATTTTTCAGGTTCTTCCTTAATTCTGATATTTATACACATTCCTTTAAATAGTGGTAAACTGTGCCAATTCCTCCGTAAATGCATTTGTTTTCCTGCATTCTTCCAAATCTTTGGAACTGTTCAAGAAATCTCCCATGTCCTGATATAATCTGGATTGCCAGTGGATGGCATCTTATTTTTATTCTTGGACTAGCTAACCCGACAGACTTCGTCCTGTCAAAAAGATTTGTAATGTGGCAGTTCTTGTGCCTACGTACTTTAAAAAATTCTCCTGAACAGAACCGTCACCCTGGTGATAGGGCGTTGTGAATAAAAAATAATTAAATAAAACATATATAAGGATTTAAAAGTAAATAATCGCTTTATTGTTAATCATGTGAATCATAATTATTATTATTATCATTGTAGTGCTTTGTGGTATACGATGTTTTTTGTTTGATTACCTGGCGCATAGATAAACAAATCTGATGGTTTTCCAACACGGGAACAGGCAACATACAATTGACCATGTGAGAAACATGGGTTTTCTAGATTAATACCACAAACACTTAATGATTGCCCCTGGGACTTGTTTATAGTCATAGCAAAAGCAAGCCGCACTGGAAACTGTAGTCGTTTAAACTCAAATGGCACATCAGTCGGAATCATTGGGATGCGCGGTATGAGAACATCTTCTCCTTTATACTTTCCTTTGAGTATAGTTGCTTCTATCACATTGTTTAGTAATTTTTTTATCGCTAACCTTGTACCGTTGCAAAGACGCGGTTGGTTGATATTTCGCAACATTATAACCACCGATCCAACCTTTAATTGAAGATTGTGAGGTGGCAATCCTGGCAAATCCAGCGAGTTTAAAAATTCCGGTGGATAGTTGACTACATCATCTTGATTAGTAGCCGAATCAACTGATTTATATATCCTCAATTCGCCTGTAATTTGTTCTTGAATTTTGAAATTTAATTCATTTACATCTATGTTTTTTGCAGCCAGTATAGCTCGTTCGCTCAACCAATCATGGTTTTTGTAATTTTGAGAAACATCTGGAAACACCTTCTGAATAAGTTCATCTTTTGATCGAGTTAACTGACAAAAACTTTGAGGAAAGTTAATACAGCCAGTCAACATGTCTATAGGAAATTTGCCATTACCAATGTCAATGAGTTGTTTAGAGAATATGTTTCCAGATTGGTCATTTTGCAACTCGACACGCATATTCTTGCTTAAATGAAGTACTTTGACATGTTTCCACAAATTGGAGGACTTTAGACATGCATTGAGTTCATCAGCTGGCGTTGATCGTGGAATCACTGGCAATGTTTGACGAAAATCTCCTGCTAATAAAATCATTGCACCACCAAATCGGTTATTATTGCTCCGTAGATCTTTTAAGGTTCTGTCTAAAGCCTCCAAAGATTTTTTATGTGCCATCGTGCATTCATCCCAAACAATCAATTTACATTGCTGCAAAACCTTTGCCATTGCAGAGTTCTTCGAAACGTTGCAGGTTGGAGTTTCATTGCTTTGCATATTTAATGGCAATTTTAGTGCTGAATGGGCTGTTCGACCACCTTCAAGCAAAGTTGCTGCGATTCCCGACGAAGCGAGTGCAAGTGCAATTTTATTTTGTGAGCGAATTGTTGCTAATATTAATGAAATCAAAAAAGTTTTTCCTGTACCACCAGGTGCATCTAAGAAGTAAATCCCTCCAGTTTCATCATTTGTTACTTTCATAAGAGTTTCAAATACATACTTCTGTTGTTCATTTAACAGTGGAAGATTTGTTTGAATTAATTCTTTCAAAGCGTTGAGATCATACATTTTTTCTCGATGCAACTCTTGGTTAAAAGCGTCATGCATTGGACGATTGGGCGCGGTCAGGCCTAATTGAATTAATAGTTTGTTTGACATTATCAAGCACATGTCCTCAATTGAAATCAATGCTTCATTGTAAATTTCTTCACTGATTTGTATATTTGGATTTCCCATTCTTTTCCGTATTTGATAAAAAATATCATCACACATATAATCTTTGTACTTGATCCACAAATCAATTGGGTTTGATGGGAAGCATGTAGATATGATTATAGAAAACAATGTTCGTATTTGATGAGCGTGTGATGATATTACAGCATCATTGAGAGTTTGATCCCAATGAGCGTCATTTTCAAGCAATTGCAAACGTTGACAGGCTTCTCTGTAGGATCCACACAATTCACCGTCAACAGTTCGTAACTGTTGGAATGATGTTGGGCCACGTACATTGACTAATAGCAGTCGTAAATAAAAACATTCATCATTGCTTGGATGTACTGAATAAATTCGACCAATCGCATCGGTGGAATATACATCTGTATATCCTGGAACTGGTTTTCCTTGTTTCCGTCGTATAAATCTCCTTGAGGATTGATTCCAGGTATAATATTTTGGCATTTCAGAATATAGCAATCTTTTTGCGAAATCATCGTTTTGGCATGTCTCAAAAAAACTGGTTAATGTAGTAGATGGTGGCTGAGCAGCTCTTTGTACTGCGTTCTGTGCTGTAAAATACACTCTTTGTCCATTTTCTAAATGCACAGCTAAGTGAACAACAGAAGGGTGTCTCTCATGAATAGGAAAAGAAAATATTCGCCAAACTGCTTCATTACTACTGACATAGCGGCCCATTTGGTATTGGGTAACTTCATCATTGGAATTCTCTGCACCAATTCCAATCACAGCCATATCACTCCCTTTGGTTACATATTTGCAAATGTATTTAATAGATTTCACTGAATGGCAAGATTCAACGTTGATGTGTGCTTTGAATGTCTTTGATAAAATGGGTGAATATGGAACAATCCAACGATTATCTATTTCAATATCTTGTTGATTTAATTTGACAATTGTTGATTTTCCATTGTCTGCTGTCGATCTGCGACGATACAATGGATAACCGTCATTACCAGTAATTGTTTCCGATATTAATGTCCGTGGATATCGTTTTGAACATTTACCATCCATCATACACGGTGAATTTTGATTAAGATTTCCACATGGACCATGTATCATGTTTTTGATAACTACCTCATGCAATCCAGGATCTACTTGTACATTAGGGATTTCAGCTGATATCACTGCATCAACTTCATTTGGCCTTATCTTTTCAACCAACCAAATCAAAATGTGTGCATGTGGCAATCCTCGTTTCTGCCACTCCACAGAATACATCCAGCAGCGTGTCTCACCAAACACATTATGTTTTACGATGAAATCCATTAAAGATTTCAACTTTTGTCTAAAGACTCTGGCTGTAATATCATGACGATCAATGGGTGATTGCCCAGGGAATAACTCCTGCTTGATTTCTATCCATTGCGGATTGCATGTAAATGTGATGAACAAATCTGCTGTACCATAATGACGAACATACGACATGGCATCTTGAGCATATTCGTGCATATGCCGAGGGCTTCCGATGTATGTTGCTGGAAGAATAGTCATCCGACCGACATTCTGTGCATTTCCATCAGTATTAATCGCATCTCGAAGGTGAATATACTCTTCAGATCGGAGTTTGGTTTGATTCAACCTGATGAATGTTAATCTCTCCGTTTCAATTTTAACATACATGTCAACAACATATTTGTGATATAATCGCCGACATTTCAATATGTGATTATCTTCATTTTCCCGAATCATTAGGCGGTATGAATAATAGTTCATTGAACTGACTTTTTTGTTGGTTTCAGAACCTGTAAATAGATTTTGTTTTAATAACATTCAAATATAAAATTAAAATACATAATATAATGACTGAGATATTATCGCCATAGCTAAATTAATATTTTAGTTACCTGTAATGGGATTTATCATTTTTATTGAGAAATCGTAGCCATCTTCACCTTGCCAAAATATAATGGGATATTGCAGTGCATCATATGAGCGGTGTGTTTCCTTTATACGTTGTAATTGATCATTCCGACGATGTAAAACAATATCACGGGATTCTAAGTTTTCTCCAACTACAAAGATAGCAACTTCATCAATAGTTGGTGCATTAAAACGTCTTGTATGTTGACCTGCAGGTGTTTTATCAGCTCTGATTACAATTTTGTGATTATCGGATGGCATCAGATCCAGGGCAGTTTTAAACAATATAATCAATTGATTGTGTTGATGAAATAAAGTTTGTAATTGTTCTACAATAGACCTCTTTACTAAATTGTTATGTGCACAACGCAGATCAATTTCTTGTGGTGAATTGCCCATAAAATAAATTTGCAGGAATTTGTTGTCGCTATCTGACACTGGTAACAGCGAACCTGCTCTGTTATATATTTGCCCTTGTATCTGTAAATAAAAAAAAAAATATTATGGTGTGGTATAAATTAATGGATTGTCAGTGATCAAACTTAAATAATATTTGATCTTAAAAAGTATATATTTAGTTTTAACTAATATCTATCAAATATAAAATATAATAAAAGTGTCACTGAAACTGAATCACCATATAATATAATGACTAAGTGATATATAAGTGATTAAGAAATTGAAGATTAGTGACACATCTTAACTTTGGTGACAGAAAATTTTGTTCGCTAAAATAATTATGAGTAACTGCTATAATACATACTTTGAAAGTTGGCATAAAATTTTCCCGAACTACATTTGTTGCCCCAAATGAAGTCATTTGAAAGCAATTGTTATATTGTTGGATATGTGTCAAAAAGTGTATAGAATCTGTTCCTATTCCTGAAACCAATGAGTACAATGGTTCTGGTGGTGGATCCAATGGTATCAATTTCACTTTACCATTTGCGCAACACAATCCATTGGCTTCGTTTTTGTATTTTAATGCCTTACAGTGTGAGCAAACCGAGTTCATAGAACCAATAACAACACATTGGTAGTTACTGTAGTCAATTGACACATCGTAACTGAAAGCAGCTCGATTCAAACTTTCTCGATTATTAGTTGAATGTCGCGCTCGCGCTTCACGC
>JAPMOQ010023314.1:8977479-8992626 GCA_026543055.1 Argiope trifasciata | reverse complement strand
TTCGTGTATCAGTTCACAAAAGCAAACTCAGTAGATTAGGTAACAGACAACTTTTTTTTTTTTTTTTAATTTGATATGACTTGAAGTCAAATCCTTTTAAGCCGTACGAATTGTTTTATTTATTTAAAATTTGGATATTAAAAATAACAAAACACTGTTGGTAACGCGATTTTTGTTTTACTGATGTAATAACGTGGAAACTGATGCATTTTATCTCGCGTGCCGAAACTAATACAAAAGAAACGCGAGTTTCGGAACGCGACATTATTACTTTATACCATAGCAATAAATCTCAAATTGACTACGTTTTAGTTACAAATCATTTGTATGGGAAAAAGAAAAGGGCTATTTTTAGGGTTTTTCAAGCAATAATTCTAATTTTTCTCGCCGTAAAAACCATCCTTGAACTTCAACGAACATTTTAAAAAAAGATTTGGCCAAATTGGTCCAGGCGTTGTTGAGTTATGCGCTTACCAACACATTTTGCGATTCATTTTTATATTATAGATTAGGAATAAGGTCGTAAGTTAGTTTATTTTTTGGAAGAATCTGTCAAATCATTGTAGCTTTATTTTGTCTCTTGAGTTTTTGTGTAGCTACTGTATTTCATCTGTTATACAGTCGACCGCCACTGAACGAAGCAGTATCAAAGATATTGTTGTGGTCGACTGCTGTCTTTAACATTGTCCATCGTTACATTGACCGATTTATCAAACTGACATTCTCTTGTAGCGATTACACTGATCAACAAATGACAAATTCAGAATATATTTGGTTCAATATTGTATAGAGATATACACTTTAGATTCTGAAATTGTGTACCAAATTGGATACATCAAACTCCTTAAATTTTTTAGGGGGTCGTGTCCACGGGCGTTCAGAGAGACTGGTAACCCAATTTTCCTGAGTCTTATATGAGTTTTCGAAATATAATAATGTTAATAATTTGATTTCCTCTGTCTTTGTTAATAACACCACCTGGCTTAAATAGAAACATTAAAAAGAATATTAGTTACTGTTTAGGAAAATTCTCATTTAATGGTAGCTCTCAAGTTGTGCCCGCAACTGGCACTGTCCCTTAAACGTTATTCTCTAATTGTCCCCTGAAGAGAATATCCATTGAGACTGAAATCCAATAGGTATCGGAAGGAATTCAATATTCCACCTACATTCTAGACATCTGTCTGGTAGAATTCCATCAAGCTAAGATCTTATATCTATGGTACATATTAGTTAATGAATCGTAGTTATAAACAGTGTGGGGATTTCAAGCGTTTTAGTTTGCATTGCATAATTTCTTATTGATTCATACAAAATGTACATTATTGTTGGGTAGACAAATTAGTCATAATTATTTATTTAGCACTATCTGGTGTCCGACGTGTTGCTGCCTCAGAAGAAATGATTTTATAAATACCATTTGAAATTTAAAGTAACTTGTTTAATTAGGAATGATAGAAAGTATATTTATTTTTGCATCGGAAATGAATACTTTCTTTGAAATTGAATGATATATAAAGGAGAAGCGTAAATAATATTAATTATATTATTTTAAACGTTATTATTCAAAACTATAGGGTTGAAAATAATTTTTTTGTGTTTTTCTATCTTCAGCAAAAACAAATAAGTGCAAGGGATAAGAATTGAAAGTTTCAACGCAATCTCAAGACATAATGACAAATATTCACTTTTATTTTTATAGATTATATAATTTTACTGTGTTTATAACCATTCCGTAAGTGCAAGTAATAACTTTTCAAAGTTTCATTGGAATCGGATGAGCGGCATGGTAAAGTATAAGAGACATATAGACGAATATTCATTTTCATTTATATGGATAAAAAATAAATTTCAACTAATATGAAACAAGCAGGAAATAGTATCATCATTTATTTATTTTAACTTCTTAATTTGTTACTTTAAACATTAAGAATATAAAACCCAGCGGAGATTTTGCAAGAAGTAACATTACATTGTTTTTATTGAATTATTACAACATGGTATCCATGCCATGATTTTAGAGATTTGATTCCAGTACAGAACGAAAAACAGTGAGAAAGCCTTCTCATGTTTTTATTTTCATTAAAATGGGCAACTGATATATCTTCCCTAACATTAGATACCTTAGAGCCCTTTAAATTTCTTACAACACAAATTTCTGCAAAGAATGGGGTACTAAAAACGATTTTGATTCATAACCCTTATTGAATCAAAATCCGTATTGAGAAAAATCTCAACAAAATGTAAATCTAATATGATGTATTGAGTACATGATGTCCCACAAAGTAGACGGTGTCTAATATTTGCAGAATCGGAGAGAACACACCGAGACGCGTAATTTGATGTATAATCTTCTAATTCTTGTATACTGCCAATCACCCCTCCACCACTGAATGTAGCAGTATTGACAGGATCTATGGGATTTCCGAATATAGCTTCATAGACTAATTAATGCATGAAGCTTGTGGTAGGAAAAATTTAAGAAATAAAATAATAATAAATAAGTAATAAAATGCAAATTTATGTTTCAATACAACCTATTCTCGAAATGTCAGCTGTTCGAAGAAATGAAATGGCGAAGTCCAGTATAGAAATTCGCAGTTATTTTCTGGAAAAACATGTGATCCAATATACTTAATTTCGATTTCAATTACTGCTCTCAAGTCGTCCAATGTTGAGATCTATGTCTGATGCATTATCTTTCAAACGTCTCCATAAAAATTCACTTGTGTTAAGATCAGGAGAGTAAAATGGCCACTCTATAACATTGTCTGTTTTCGTAAGGAATATGGTCCGATTAATGTACAGTAAAAATATTCCACCAAGAGATCTAAGTTTCGATGAGTGCCGTGAGGTCTAACACCTTCTTGCTCAAGCCAATAATTGCGTATGTTTTTATATGGACTTTTAATCGTCTTGCCGCTCTTTATGTTTTGGTGACAATAATCAGCTACGGCAGCTTGCCTTTTGGTTCTTTTGCATCATAATTTAGAATACAAACTGTTCGGGTTCACAATTAACGTTCTTCATATAATTAGAATATAACGCTATACTTGGGAACTCCACATGCTGTACATCAAAATAATCGTCTTGACGTGTTGTATCAGAATCTGTTAATATCGGACGTTGTATAACTTTGGAACACCCTGTATTATTTTAGCTAAATATACATAATATTAATTAAAAGATATCACTAAATCCATTTTTTCAAAAACACAATTTTTTGCATAATACTGTAATAAACCGGAAAAAAAACATTAATTATGATTTAAGAAATTGAGTTGATTAAAATGTTTAAAATTTGTTACTTATGGCACTGACAGATACTGTTTGCAATTTAAGCCGAAATGAAGGTATCTTGTTTTTTCAGAAGCTCCAACAGTTCAATTTAGATATTTCATGCTTCACATTATCTTGCACAACTCCTTTTTACAGGGAGACACATTCACACAACTCACAGATAGAACACAGAAACACAACCATGCCCGAACTGAGACTCGTACCCAGGAGGCACAGCTCTCTACACCCATGCCTGGACGCCGGCATGTTTAAACGTACTCTCTGCAGTACAGAATGCATATTTATAATGACACAGTTCTTAAAACTTAACACTAAATAGCCTCATTTGTGTACTCTAGATAGCTTTTATAGAGGTAATAAATTGAGACAAATAGTGAGTACAATCATTTTTATTTACTAGTGAATATAGCTAATGCATCACAAAATAATAATATTTCACTTTTCCACTCTTTGGTTAACTGCTGTATTTAATCACCTCATTGATAGTTATGCTGCTGTTTTGGCGAATCTCTGTTATGACTTATGGTATTTTACGAGTCTGCTGACAGTTATCTGCCTGTGATTTATGTCCAGTAAGCCTCTCTTGGTTTTTTTAGTAGCTTAAAAAAAAATAAAAAGTGTAACTCAGCTGTTTTATGCGTTAGATTCGCTTGCACACCATCTTTTTTACAGGGGAGACACATTCCCACATTTGAACCGGACTTGATTAATTTAAAATTTAAATTTACAAATTTTTATCAAATTTTAAGTAATATATATTAAAAGGAAGTATGTCCGTTCATCCGAATATAAATTAACATAATAATTTCAAATCCAAGAAAGCTAATATTTCATTCTGAAATGACAAGAGGTGTCCAAATGAAAAGATACGAAACGACATTGTGGGTATAAATAAAGACTTTATTCAAAGTATACACCATAGACCTGTGAACGCAGCGATCCTATTGATTGGTGAGCCAAAGGATTTCCTGCTCCCAGAATTCCTGTGGCCGTGACGAGACCCAAACCTTCACAGCGTCCTTGAGTTCGACATCCGAGTTGAAGCACTTCCCTTTCAACTGTTTATTCAGAGGTAACCAAACACATGAAAATCGCAGGATGACATGTCTGTGCTGTAGGGTGGAGAGTCGAGCTGCTTCCACTTAAACCTAGCCAATTTCACGTGTGTGACACTGGAGACGTATAATCAAGGAACAGAACCACACCCTTTAGCTGGGGTTCCACGGCCTATCCCCGTCTGCAGACGAGCCACGTGCCACCCGTTGACATCTCTTGCGGTTTTCTGGTCCCTTTGATGACCCGTCGACTTACCGACAAAATGTCGGTAAGTAGACGGGTCATCAAAGAGAACAAGAGGGGGCGAAAGGGGAAACGTATCCTCCTGGCTATGGGGGAGTGTGGTCCCCTAGTGGGTGGGAGGTCTGATTTATGGCCAAACCGGGGAAACTGCGCCTCGTGGGACCCCGGCTTTTGTGAATATCCCCGGTCTTTTGTTCTTGATGGACCTGCGTAGTTCGGTGTGTTCGGAGAGTTTTACAAGCCGAGGACCTTAGACCTCGACCTCAAAGACGCTATAAGGAACTGGATCTCGTCTAGGCCACAGGAATTCTGGGAGCAAGGAATTCTTCGGCTCCTTAATCAATGAGATTATTGAGCTCGGGCCTGTGATGTATACTTTGAATAAAGCCTTCATTTATGCGTAGAATGTCGTTTCGTACATTTTTGGTTCAACCCCTCTTGTATATAAGCTCGATAAATGTAATGAATACAGCTTTATTTTAATATATTTGAATGGAAACCTCAAATCTCAAAAATCTGGAAAAAAGTATTTATTCAATTTTTTTTTTATTTTGGATTATCTCTTAAGTTGAATACTGTTGCTCAGAAACATTTGAAAATGCTTTTAATGCATGCATAATGTACGTATAAATATAGTAACGTAAGATTTCATTTGATTGGAATAAAATTGTAATAACTTAGCAAAATTTAAAGGAAAATAAATAAAACAACTATATTATTCTGTAATCGAAGCTTTTGTTAAATACGTTATTAAAAATTAACTCATAAATTAGTATTTTTCAAAACCAAAAAAAGGCAATTTAGAAAAAAGTCTTTTATTATTCATTATATTATTAGGTCTCATTATCTATTTATTTTACTGCATTATTCTAATATTAGGCCTCATCTATTTATTATATCACATTATTCTATTTTTAGGGCTCATTATCTATTTATTGTGCTATATTATTTTATTATTGATGCTCATTTTCTATTTTTTACACTATATCATTATATTATTAAGGGATCTTGTTAAATACATTATTAAATCTCTGAATTTCAACTATTCATAGTCTAAAGGGAAAAAAAATTAAAGGCTATTTAGAACAAAAATAGTCTTATATTGCCTATTCTATTATTAGGACTCAGTATCTATTTATTTTACTATATCATTCTATTTTTAGGGCTCATATTAAATACGTAATTAAAGATTAATTTATGAATTTAAATTTTCAAAGCCTGTATATATTACAGAAAACATTTCTGTAAACATTAAAGTGTATTGTATTTTATGAGACTGAAATTGAAAATCGAATTTTGGAAAGTACAAAATTTCTTAGTTCATCCAACCATTTCTTGCTTTGTTACAAAGATCATTTTCCTAAAAAATAATTTTAAACATTCCTTTAAAGTAGAATTTATTTACTACACTCTACAGCATACATGTAAATACCATCTGTCTTCCTTCGAACTGTTATTAGCCTAGCAACTGCCTGTCAAGAATGAAGGGTATTGAATTTCGCAGACACACAAACTTGCAAATAATCCAACCCCCGTTTTGTTTGCTTGACAAACCTGGGAGTCTGTATCGATGACTTTAGGCCAATGTGGAATTCTGGCGCTTTCCTCTGCATTCACTACGATATCAAAGTTTTCTCGGCATGTTGGAAATTAAAGTCTTTATTTATTGAGAAGTGAATGCTACTTTCAGAGTTGCTACAAGTAAATGTAAAGTAAGTTTCTAAAATGGTAAAAAAAGAGGAACTTTGAAAGCACAAATAATGTCTGGCGGTAAAAATCGGGTGTTTTTTTTTGGAATTCCAGAAGAATTGCAAAAAAGGTTTTGGAAGTATTGTTTGCAAGAGCTGCTTCTTTTAAAAGGGTACAATGCTTAAAAATTCAATGAAAACTTAATAGTTATAATAATGGAAATAATATTTGTTAAAAACATTACAAGCAATATTTAATATATGAAACCCTTAAAATATAATTAAGCAATTGGTGATATTTCTTTATTATTTCGTTTTATTTTGTGAAGATACTTTGATGTTATGGAGATTAGAAAACAGTGTTTGATAGGTTCTTACAGGAAGACTACATATTGCAAAAGTTTTCATGACAAGACTTCGATAAAATTTCTGCAGATCTTCACCAATCATTATCCCTAGAATCCAAAACCACACAAAAACACACACACACATGTGTGTATAAGTCTTTGGCCAGGTTATTTTGTCAACAAGAAAACTAGAATAATTTTATTTGTATTTTAACCGGCGTAGAAATGTTGTTAGAAATGCAAAAGCTCGCACGAGTTCGTAAATGGTTCATCTATCTTAAGGGATGGGGGAGATGAAAATGGCAGCGGGTTGAAATTTTCATTTCATTTTTACTTCCTTAAAATTAAAAATGGACAATAAGTTTTAATTAATCAAATTAGCTCCTCTTAAACCCATTTATGCGTAAGGTTAAAAAATTGGAATTTTTGCATGAAATTTCCATATGTTAGGTAAAAAATATAATAAAAATAACTTTTATGTGAGGAGTGTTCCGAAAATAGAACTGTAGGCATAAATGGGTTAATACAAGCATTTAAAGCTTTTTGCCTTTAAAGCTTTTCAATAACTGCAATATCGTAAAAGTTTGTGATTTCAAAGCTAGTTTCAAGCACTAATTTTGACTGTTTTTAACATCAACAATTTATGTTGACCTAAACTATTTTAGATATAAATTTAGTTTAGTCACATTAACATCTCCTTTTGAAGCAACACTTGAGCTATTTTGGGGCGGACCTCGTCATTTTGAACCACGGTCAGATGAGGAGGACGACATCTGAGCTGGCATGCCCCCTCTCCGAACCACATTATACCAGCGGGAGGACAACTTAGATATAAAGAAATTTATCTTTGCCTTCCATTTTGACAAGAGGATTTTTCGAGGGCGGGGGAAATACCTGGTACTCGAGTACTAATATGGATCCACCACTTACTTATAGATGTATTCCTTATTTACATGCATTGAATGGTGTGATATAAAAGTTAGAGATGATAGAGGTAAGCTTAGCCTAGAGAAACGAGATTAATTTACAAAACTCAACTCATGAAAAACGTCATCTAATTAAAAGTTAAGCGTTAAGAACTAAATAAAAATATTCATCTAAAAAACTGGAAAAACTTATTTAAATTGTTAAAATCTTGCTCAGATAATTTTTATTAAAAATTATACAACTATTTATAAAACTTACGAATACGAAAAATATAATTATTATGTTTTCAAATTTTTTGACACATAATTGTATGAGATTTATTATTTCACATTTAGAAAGATGTCTGGAAAATGTCAAATAATTATGTGGCATGACTGAAGAACAATAACCACAATTTAATATTATAAAAGAATTTCAATCAAAGAATCTAGCCCTTTTATAAGTCAGTTTAAAGTTAAGGTTAAAAAGTCCTTAATTTAAATACAATAAGAACTCATACATTAAAATGGCAATTGTTATATTATTATATAATAATAAACAATCTATATGTTTCTATCATTCTTTTCACAATTAGGAAAATGATTTACTTAATCGTGTTCTTTAAATAGAAAATCGTTGTTAATATTTCATTCAAGATATTGCTTAAGAGATTAATTAAAAGGATAAATCATTAATTGAAATCTGAAATTTTCAATTGTATAAAATACTAATTACAAGGATAAATAATTAACTTAACTCTGAAATTTGAAATTATATAAATTACTTAATTTTATTAAACCTTTTATTTAAATAATAAGTTATTTTAAATTGATATATTTATCCTTTTTTTACAATTTCTTATTTATACTTGAAAAAAATTTTTAAGCAAGGCTTTTTTAATTACAAATATTTATTACAAAAATATATTGCGATGTTACATAGGGATATGAGATTTATTTTGTGACAAATAATAGATTTAACTTAACCAATTCAAAAGCAGTAAGTCATATTAATACATTAGAAACGGGAGTCGTAGAACTACGGTTTGATCCGCGTTACCTAGCATACTTTCGTCAAGATCCCCCGCCTTTAATGTGTTAAAAAGCGTCAGAAAGATGCCTTTTCTTGAGATTTATCGTGCATGTTATTTTTTAACCTTAAATTTAGAACTAACAAACGACACCAAATTTTATACAGACTGATAATAATTAAACTTTATGGATGTGATTGGTTATTCCATTCTTATATTTTTTTCTTCTCTTTCCTGTTAAAAATTATACCAGCATTTCATATTTAGCATACTTTTGAAAAATCCATAACGCCAGTCACTGCATCGAATTTTTCAAATAATGTTTCTGAATTATCTTCATTAACTACTTCAATCTTAATTGAAATCATTGAATCTACTTTGTTTTTTTTTTAATTATCTACAGATGAAGCTCTTCGACTTTTGAGTAGGACCGCGGTTACCTGGTGGTAAAGTCACGGACCCAATGGGTTTCAGGTTCATGACCCAGTTCCACCTTAGAACCGTCGGGTTAGAGAATCTAGTGTACGTTAAATTTGTTCTCGTCAAACGACCTCCCGCTGGTTTTGGGGGCCGCGGTGGCCTGGTGGTAAGGTCTCGGCTTCGGAACCGGAGGGTTTCAGGTTCGAGACTCTATTCCACCGAAAAACCATCGTGTGAGGGGATCTCTTGCACGTTAAATCTGTCAGGCCAAACGTCCTCCCGTTGATGTGGTATGGCGTGGAGAGGGGGGTGCTAACTCAGGTATCATCCTCGTCATCTACCCTTGGTTCAAAATCACGAGGTCCACCCCAAAATAGCCTTATTGTTACTTTACAATGGGACGTTACTATAACTAAACTCCAGCTAGTTTTGAGAGAGGAGTACCAGCTCAGGTGATGTCCTCGTCATCTAACGTGATTCAAATTGGCGAGGTTCGACCCAAAATATCCCTAATGTTACTTTAAAACGGAATTTTAATATAATTAAATTGACTTTTGACTAAATTTCATACACGTTTCAAAGAAATATTGAATATTTTTTAATGGCAACAAACTGGTTTAAAAAAGAATATAAGCTTTTAACTAAGGGTTTTTATTATTGCGTCAATTCTATTCATAGATTATGTTCTTGAACAATTACAGCGTTTCGAATCTTCAGAAGAAATTTTAACAACTTCCTAGTACAACTTCAGTTGGAATATTTACGTTAATAAATTTATTTCAGAGATTATTTTTATTTTGTGTCTGAAATGATATGAATTCATTGATTAAACAAGTTATCCTCTGCTTCCTATTTTCGACTCTACGTGGAATTTTAAAAAACAATGTAAGGAAAAAAGATATGTCCAAATTGCTGGAATAATTTTATTACTTATTTGTGGTCAAAAACAGAAGCAGAAATCGAGGTCTTAACAGAAAAACAGAAAATGAAATGATCAAATTAGGGAATGGAATTACCGCAATCACCTTCACTGCCTACGCTTAACTCATGACGCCATTTTTTAAGTGAGTCATTTCATATTTTCATCAAAAAATGTAATTTGATCTTTGAGTTTCTTTACGTCTCTAATTATAAGAACTTTTTATTTATTACTGCCTCCAAAAGTGTTTCAGACAGTATTTTATACTTATTCATTTCATGTTACAATTTTTAAATTTTTTCAAAACTTATTTCACAATGCCCTAAAGTTTTGAAATTTTAAGAAGTTGTCTATTTCCAACATGATTTCTAATATTTTCAGAACTTAATTGGATGTTTAGTTAATTTAGATTCTATCTGAGAAGCTCCAACTTCTTTATGGACTTCGACATCTTTGACAAAAACGGAATATTGGATAGAGTACTTGGTTTCTTGAACCGCTATCTTCAATTCTAATAAATATAGCTTAGGTATAAAATAAAATAATTTTAACTGGAAAAAAAAAGTGTTGATAAGAGTTTGATAAAATTTATTACGAGTTTGTTTTTAAATGAATTATAAAGAACATTAAAGATTAAAATCTAGAAATTAATGAAAATAATTCAGCCTTTCAAAATAAATTTCTTTTCAAATTCGCTTGTTTCATGTTTTGTTAAAAGTGTAGATTAGTGTGTCCCTTTCTCCGCCAAGGATGCCAAGTCGCCAATAAAGATGGCGGAAAAAATAAAAACTTCTAATAATCAGGTATGGTTACCACTTTATGCATTAAAATTACGTTCTTAACTGATAAGTAATAGAATTTTGATTTTAATTTGAAATTTATTTAATTAGATTTTTTTCTTATTTTTTTAACCTTCGAGATCATTATCGCATCTTAACTTAATTTTGTAGAAGTTTTTCAAACTGGTTGCGCTGGTTTGTTGTGTACAAGGCAAATTTAAGAGCACGCAATGTCTGTCGGCCTCTGAAGAAAGCACAGGGCAGAATAGTTAAAAACATCCTAGGGCTTCGCTGCCGAAGGGAACGGAAGTTTGGTAGCTTCGTTTGCACATTGAACATAAGGACAGTATGAATAACCGGAAAACTACATACAAATATCCTTTCCTAACTTCATCAACTCTTAAAAAATATTTATATTCCACTCACCCTTCATCCCTGCTGCAGATTTACCCGACATACATTCTTGCGCAATCGCCTACATCACAAATTATTAATGGAACAAACGTTACAGAGCAAAAGAATTACGAGAACTTCGAAGAATTTCATTGCAGCTATCTTTTAATGTGAGAAAGCAGATGATTTCGTAAATTTCGATTTCAGACGAATTTTTAAAGCGCATACTAACAATTGAAAACAAATTATTTCCTGTTTTATTTACATTAAAAAATAGAATTTTATTTCTTAATAATTGTTAAAAAAATCTTCGATTATAATATAGGACAAAATTAAAATCTTTTATCGATATTTTTTATTTAACGTTTCCCATAAAATAGTACAACTCAACTATTGTAAAAAGTAGTAAACAAAACAGAATTATGGTTGCTAGAAGATCGCTCCGTTGGGTTGTTATATTGACGAGAAACTCGGGGGCACACTCTGCTTCACTTCGCTACATATTTTTAAAAAAAAAGAATTTTTCTAGTCAGAAATTCATATCCTTTCTCATGTCCTGGAGTTTTTAAACCCCTTGCACTTGTTTATATTCGATTAGGGTAGTGCATATCAGTAATTTAGTGTGCACCCAGAGTTTGTCACCAATGCGACAACCCAACGAAACAGTCCTCTAGCAACTCTAGTTCTTTTTCGTTTACTACCTTTTGCACTGATTGACATGAACTACATCTATTGTCCATGAACTACAACAATTTTTTGAAAAATGTCAAATTATCTATAATAAAAAATAGACTCAATATTTTAATCTTCTTCTATATTGTCATTAAAAGCTTTTCTTGCTACCAATAAGACACTTCAATGTAAATACGAACAGAAAATATTTATTCTTTTGCAATGTTTAACAGTCGATATGCATTTTAAGAAATCATCTGAGTTCTTACTTTAAAAATCTTCTGCAAGGAAATTTCTTGCAATTTCAATAATTCTTTTTCTGCTTTGATATTTATCTCTATAATTTGCTATGTCGGTAATTGTGTGAGAATGGATTCTGGTGAAAGAATGGCATTAAATATTTTGAACCTGCAGAATGAACGAAGGGTATTTATATATATAATATACGAGTTGATGAAATGGGGAAGAATTTTGTATGGAGAATGTTTCGTTTGCTTCTTCCTCCGTTCTTTCTTTTCTTTTGATTGCGTACTTTTCCTTTTATTTACGCAGTCCTTATGTTCAATGAGCTGGTGAAGCTACTAGCTTCCGGCTCCCGCTGCTAGCAAAGCCGCAGGATGGTTTAAAAAAAGTTCTGCTTGTTAAAAATCTTTTTCCGGTGCCTTCCACAGATGTCGAAGGCATCGCATGCTCTAAATTTTGCTGTCCACAAACCAGACTTGCACAACCGGTTTTAAAAAACTTCTTTATATAAAAATTAAGCTAAAAAGCGATAGTGATCCCAAAA
This sequence comes from Argiope trifasciata, assembly GCA_026543055.1. Taxonomy (NCBI): domain Eukaryota; kingdom Metazoa; phylum Arthropoda; class Arachnida; order Araneae; family Araneidae; genus Argiope; species Argiope trifasciata. The sequence goes on along the minus strand of JAPMOQ010023314.1, from coordinate 8,980,086 downwards.
GTTAAAATAAATAAATAAATAAATGAAAATCTCAGAGAAATCAATACTTATCAGTAAAGATCATAATTTTAATGCAGAAAAAGGTAAATGTAACAGTTTCGCAGAAGCGTTTATTTTGTCCGCCATCTTTCTTGGCGACTTGGCATAATGGCGCAGCAAGGGGTACACTAACCTACACTTTTATCAAAACATAAAAATATTTTTATTACATTAAACATTTTTTTAAATTTAAATTACATTCGGCTGAAGTGAAGCATAGCCCCGAGCTTCTCGCCAATATGGAAACCCAACGGAATGTTCTTCTAATTTTGTTTTGTTTACTATTCTTTACAATAGTTGAGTTGTACATGAACTACAGCTATTTTATGGAAAACGTTAAATAAAAAATATCAATAAAAGATTTTAATTTTGTCCTATATTATAATCGAAGATTTTTTTTAACAATTATTAAGAAATAAAATTCTATTTTTTAGTGTAAATACAAATAGGAAATAATTTGTTTTCAATTGTTAGTATGCGCTTTAAAAAATCGTCTGAAATCGAAATTTACAAAATCGTCTGCGTTCTCACGTTAAAAAGTAGCTGCAATGGAATTCTTCGAAGTTCTCGTAATTCTTCTGCTGCTGTAACATTTGTTCCATTAATAATTTGTTGTGTATGCAATTGTGCAAGAATGGATGTCGGGTAAAGTTATTTTGAATCTGCAGAATGGATAAAGGGTGAGTGGAATTCATACATTTTTTAAGAGTTGATGAAGTTTGGAAAGGATATTAATTTGTATGTACTGCTCAGGTTATCCACACTGTCCTTATGTTTAATGTGCTAGCGATACTACTAAATTCCCATTCCCGTTGGTAGCGAAACTGTAGAATGTTTTAAGTTAAAAAATTCTGCCCCGGGCCTTTTTCAGAGGCCGTCAGGCATTGCGTGCTCTAAAATTTGCTCTGTACACAAGACACCGGCGCAGCCGATTTGGAAATCTACAAAATTATGATAAGCCACGATAGTGATCCCAAAGGTAAAAAAAATTAATAAGTAAAAGATTAAGTAAATATCAAATTAAAATCAAAATTCTAATACTTATCAGTTAAGATCGTAATTTTAATGCATAAAGTGCTAACCATAGCTGTTTCATAGAAGTATCTGTTTGTCCGCCATTTTTATTGTAACTTGGCATCTTTGGAGCAGCAAGGGGTACACTATTCTTCACTTTTCTCGTCATATTCTTATATTAAAGGGAGAAATATTACAGAAAAAAATTTCATTAAAATAAGTAAGGTATTTAAAATGTTATTTGTGATTTAAATGCTAAACCAGTGGGAGCAGTATCACTAAAACGTTTTCGCACACTCTCTTATAAAAGATATTACACCAAAGAATGCCTTAAAAGTCACAGGAATTCAATAATTGGGAAATATTCGTTTTTTGTGTGAATTTATAACACTTTTACTTAATCTATCATGAGATACGGAGCTAGAATTTTGGCTATTAATTCATTTCATGCATTAAAAGAATCCAGAAATCAAACCTGTGTTTTCAACGTGTTTCTCCAAACTCGCTGAAACAAAAATTTGACACAAAACTGCACTTGTATTCGCAAAATAGCATACCAAATTTAAAATGTTTAAGTTATCGCATTTACATGTTTCTGAAAGACTGAAAGATTGCCAATCTCTAATTGGATTTCACTGAAATTATGTTTATCTATCTAACCCTTTTCGTTTTGTAGTTGCGTGTTAAATTATATTTGAAAAGCCGAACAGCCTTTCTCTAAACGGAATTTGCTCTAAATTTAAAAGAAATCTACAAATGTTGTGTAAAGATCACATACTAAATTTCATACGCTCAAAACATTTTTGAGTTATATTTACCACAAATCGTTTGACTTTTTCGTTGACAGACATTTACCTAAAATGTGTTTTTCGAACACAGTGAAAATTTGTCAAAATCTTGAATTCGAAACTTTTGACGACTAAAGTGCTTTTTTATATTTTGTAAACGAGAAAGTAAAAATGAACAAATTTTATTAATAAACAAATTATTTCTACGATTCACCCTTTAGTTTTTGTACATAAATTATTTAAACCATTTATTTAATTTGAATCAATTATTTCTTTTAGTTTTATATATATATATAGATATAGATATAGATATATTGAGGAATATCTTCTTCCTACATTTAGTTAATAAGCATAGCTCTGGAATATTCATAATTGAATTTGAATAAACTCTTTAATGACGTCATGACCGGGAATCAAAGGGGGGGGGGTTATAAATGTTCTGGAGCCGGTATTTTAGGATTCATTGAGAAAAATATTAGTGCTGTCAGACTTCATTTGCCAACAAAAATGAAATTCAGAAAAATTTATTATGAAACAGAATCTTATTACATTATAAATAATATCAAATTAATATCAATGTATTTTCATTTAAATTCTAGCTTTTTAAATAAGTTCGAAAGTTCCAAAACATGTCCCTATAGCTAAACTGAAAATTCATCGATTTACGAAATAATTTTAAAAATTAAACTACTCGTCAGTTACTTTTAAATGAAATATTTATGATTTATGTCGTAACATATACCCTTACACCAGTAACGAACGTTAC
>JAPMOQ010023314.1:8912898-8957479 GCA_026543055.1 Argiope trifasciata | reverse complement strand
AAAAAAAACTAGTGAAAATGGTTGTTTACTTAGTGCTTGAATAAAAACAATGCCAATATTGTCATAGACCAATCAATTTTTGTAGTAAAAGGTTTAGTTAAAACATTTAAATTAAAAAATGAAGTAAAGAGCAAATTTCTCAATGAATTTTCAATCATCAGAGCCATAAATTAATCACCTAAAGAAGAATTTTGAAATAAGTCGGGGAGAATAATAAAAAACAAATTTGTTATTATTATCATTCGTCTTTTTTTGCAATGCAATTTTAACAATTTGTTTTCTTCACTATCTCACCTAATTCTGCAGCCTATAAAAAGAATATATCTAATTGATCATGTGATATATCGACTGTTCTTTCTCACCATATTTTGCAATTATGTATATACTAGCTGGTACCGGTACGTTGCTACTGCAGAAGAAATAATCTTGGGAATATCGTTTGGAATTGAAAATATTTATCTTGTTTAATTGAGGATGATTGGAAGAATATTTATTTTCTTATCTTCAGTTCATTGAAATTGAAGGATATATAAAGGAAAGCCATAAATAGTATTTCTTCTATTTTTATTCTTCCATTTTATAAACAAATATTAATTTTTATGAATTAGGTTTGTGTATTCTTGTAGAATTGTAAAGCTTGGTGTTCTTTCAGAACGGTTATGAAAAAAATATTTATTGCGTCTCGTGATTCGTTTAAATATTTGTTAAGAATTCTCAAGTTTAATATTAAAAACTATGATTGAAATATTTTCTTTTAAAATTGATTAAACATAGAAAATATATGTATACCATAAAATCTTTAATAATAGTTGAAAACACATTTTTTTTTTTTTTGTTGAAAAACTAAGTTGGCGCAAATTTATTTGTAATTTAATATTTTCGGAAGTTACTGCAAAAAATGCTAAAATTTTATAAATGCTTGGTTAAAATTTCAAACTATAGGACTGATTCCCCTAAACCTTTCTCGCACACTCTTTAATAAAACTATTACCTCAGAGAAAGACGTTTCATTTACGTACAATAGCTACGAAATATTAACGTTTAGCTTGAATTTAGCATCTTTACTAATCTGTTGATAGTATTTAGTGGTTAATAAATGCTGTAAATAGATCTGAAAATATTTTTTATACTTTAAATGATTGTATTATACCCATAACCTTCGCGTAATTGCAAGCAATATGTTGTCAAAGTTTTATCAGAATCGGAGTAGCGGTAATGCAGTACATAAAACATGAATTCATTTTTTATTATATAAAATATATAATATATGTGTATGTGTAATTTCTAATATCAAATTGTCTCCCAAAAATTATTTTGCCATTTTTTATAGTAAACTGTTGAATTGAAAGAGACTTTGAAATTGAAAAAAAAAGTGAAATACAATTTTTCTCAATCAATTTTCAATTATCATAACCGTAAACGAATCATTTGATAAAGAATTTTAAAATAATTTGAGGAATTAATTAGAAAAATATCTTTTTCCAATAATTGTTTTTTTTTCATTATGAAATATAGCAAATTTTTTTTCATTCAAGATCACTCATAAATCTTGCAGTCTACAACAAAAACTTATCTAAAGAACTGTGCGATATATCGAAATTACTTTTTCACCATGTTATGCAATTTAGTAAACAAGTATATAATGGTTTAAAATCTAAAGCTAAACTTTGGCATGGCAGCCCATGCTGATCAAGGCCAACGACTCCCATCTCTGTTTACTTGACCGAGGGTCCTGGGGTGCAAGGCATATGCCCCGGTTGGGTGATGAGCCTAACACGTAACCCCTAGTGTTTGGTTCACAGTTAATCAAACCAATGAATGGATGAAAAGCAGGGTCGAACTTGTCCAGCTGGATTTAATATTTTTCTAATATCAAACTGTTTTTCCAAAATTTATTAAAGAATTTAATTATTCTATTAAATTTTTAGTAAACATTTAAATAAATAAAATGTCTTTGAAAAGTTAAAAAAAATATGTGGATTAACAATTTTTCTCAAGTTTCTATTTACAGCCATAAATTAATCACCTAATGAAAATTCTGAAAATAATTTTGGGAAAACAATAAAAAAAGTTTTATAAAAACTAATTGTTTTTGTAATTTGTAAAACTAATCTCAAAAACTAGTTGTTTTTGTTTAATTGTAAACTAACTGTGTGTGTTTTTTACCTTGCAATTTAATTTTTTTTCTTTACCTCACAAATTCTGCAGATTAAAAAAAAAACATATCGAATTGATCGCGTAATATATAGACTTTACTTTCTCAATATGATCTGCAGTTTAAGAAATAAATATATAAATAAAATACATATTTTTTTATTACCAAATTTTTTTTTCGAATTTTTTTGGTAAACTATTAAATTAAAAAATACGCCTTCAGACGATTTTATTTTTTCCCCATAATTAATTATAAACATATATAAATTATAAACATATTTAAATATAAAATAAGTAAATAAATATATAAATAAAATGTATAATATTTTGCTCATACCATATTATTTTTCCCCAAAAAAATTTATAAATTTTTCTAGTAAACTGTTCAATACAAAAAGATGTACAAGTAGATAAATGAAGTAAAATATAAATTTTCTCAATAAATTTTATATTATCATCGACACAGATTAAATATATGATGAAGAATTTGAAAATCATTAGGAGAAAAAAAAGTAATAGTTTTGCACTAATTGACATTTTTTATTAAGAAATTTTAGCATTTTTTTATTACCTCACACAAATTCTGCAATCTACGAAAAGAACGTACCTTATTGATTATGCGATACATCGACTTTACTTTTTCACCATGCTATGCAATTTAATAAATAAATAAATATATAAATAAAATATGTAACATTTTATTAATACCAAACAAGAAATTATAATCTTTAGAACTTGTATATCTTGCTATATAATAATTTTCATTTAATTTCAATTTATTTCTTATCCTTAATAATTTGAATACTTAATGAATATCAAATTATTACAATACCTATTATGTTATGTTTTTAATTACTGTAGGTTGATAAGAGTAATTAATTTAATTTATATGTAAGAATATAAACATAACAACAGACTAAGGAAAGCTTAAAACCGTTTTTATATGTTAAAAGGTTAAAAAAAAATAGTTTGAAGTAAAGACAAAGATAAGATAAAAATGATATTGTAAATATTCATGGAATTCAATCACTGTGAAACATTGTAGTATATATAGGTGACCAAAAATTTGGAATATTTTAAATAAAGTCCATCATAACAATAGTTCCTAATGAATAAAGTATACAGACGAATTAAACATTCCATCATATTTATTCAAAGCTATTTTACAAAATATGATATTCCATATATACATAAATGAATAAATGCATTATTTCATAACTACAGAAAATGAAAATTGTGCCAAAAATGATCAGTAAATAAGTTTCTCATCTCAAAATCATAGAATGACTACAAAATTATTTAATAGATTATCTTTACAAAAATCAGAATAAAATACCCGATTTTATAACTAATAATATTTCTAAATAATTCCTATTTATTTTTAATTTAAATCAACATTTAATTTTTTTTGATGAATCCTTATTTTTTATTTGTTTTCTACATTATATAAAATTATAAATTTAAATTTATTTCATTTCTGATAATAAATTTTCTCACTTGTAATATAAAAAATTAATAAATTAATAAATCGCGTATGAATAAATTAAAATGTGCCAAAAATTATCAGTAAAACAATTTCTCATCACAAAATAGTAGAACGTTTATAAAACTTTTTAACAAACCAGCTTTATAAAAATATAAATAAAATAAGTATTATCATAAATAATTATATTTATAGTTAAATTTCTAGTGTATTTCCAAAGATAATCAATAATAAGAACTTCAAATCAATCATTATTTTTTATTTCTTTTCCCTATTTATATAAAATAATGATTTTTGTATTTTTCTTCTAATATTAAATTTTCTGACTTTTATTATAAAAATATGAATTTTTGTTTGGAAAAATAGTGGAATCGTGGAACAATTACAAAGTTTTTTTATAAATCTTCTTTACAAAAATAAGTATGATTTATGAAAATAAAATATAAAAATGAATACCAATGTAAATAATTGTATTTCTAATTAGAGTTCTAGTTTATTTCCAATGAAAATAAAAATAAAAATATTTTTTTACAATCATTTTTTTTTCTTATCTGTATAACATTATAAAATTCCTATTCTATTTCTTTTACAATGCTAAATTTTCTAACTTGTAATATAAAAATGCAAATTTTTAATGAATTTTGTAGGAATAAATTAAATTCTAAAATGGATATAAGACTATTTATAGACTATTTTTAGACTTTCATAAATAATCTATTCACATAAGAAAAATTACCTGGAATCAGAAATCCTTTGTCTTTTTGGATAAAATGAAATCACACACAGAAGAATAAAAGATTAAAAATATATTTTTTTCTAACTTAATAAAATAAGATTCTGTAATCAATTTTCATGTCACCAATTTCAATGAACTGTGGAATTTTATCGAGGTAGATAATTAAAAAAATTCACAAAAGATTTCATTTTCGACTTTCTTCTAATACTTCGTCAGGATTTATTTTTCTCACAGCTTTCAACATCTCTTGTTTTTTTGACACGGTTGGTATTTGACTGCTGACAGAAGTTTGTAATGTTGTAAGATTCGATAAGCTGCTGTACATGGCAGCTTTTATGCCACTACTTTTACCCATTCTGTACTTATCAGAACGTATTTTAAGTTTAACAGCAAGCATATGCAAAATATTCCTTTTGATAGTGAATGCGATGAATATTAAAGCACCTTGCAAGCCATTTAGAATAATAAAAGGATACCAAAATGCATCCATTTGTGTCAATCCTGCAACTAATCCAAGGATCCACGTTAAGCCTAGTACAACTGACAGTTTCAAATACAAGAAGTACCTTACTTTGTCTGAGAAATTATTCACCATTCTGGTTTGCCTCGAAACTTTTCGAATGTGAAAAGCAGTTATAGAAAAAAGAACGATATTTGCAATTAGAAGACATGTAGCTGGCACCACGAAGAAAATCAGCAATCCTTTTCTGCTGTTCAACCAGCAGATAAATTCAGCATATTTTGGGCGAAAATCGCTTTTAATTGGCAAAGTTTGATCAATTGTTATGCTCAGAGCAATCAATGAAATTGGAAATATCCATGCATATAAAGAATATTTCTGAAACAGCTTTGAATTTTTTGAATTGTTCGTTTGAGTGACCGTAAATGTCTCATGAATATCATAGGCCATAACGCTCATCCACGAAAATGCAGCTATATATCCAAAATGTATCATCACAGCATTAGTGTAGCACATCCAATTAATGTCTCTAAAGTTTGAACCTAATAGCAAGAAAAGATGTCCACAAAGTAGAGATACAGACAAAGACATAAGAATTTTACCTGGCCTGTTTCTTAATTTCTCTAACAGTCCGTAAACCGTCAAGTGAAGAATTAAGCAGATAATGGATATAATTAACACAATTAGTGATACCCAAGAATGAACAATCGAGTATGGTAACAAATGTTCTTCATCAGCACAGATAACTATTTCAACTATATTCTTGCCTTCTTTTTTGTGTATTTCATATTCATCCTCCGATAGATGCCTTCCTGTTATATTAATGATAACACTTCCGTCAGTTTGGATATTAAAGTTTTCTTTGGTCAGAATTATTTTAGGGCAACTATTCTTCAAACCTTTTGCTTTTGAAATATCCAAAGGAACACATTTCGATCCTTCTTTCTTGTATAATAAACCACAAGTGAAATTCTGGCATCTCCTGAAAATAGGATCCCATACTTGACCTTCCTGGATAAGGCAAGGACTCAGCCGACCAACTTCTTTCAATCCTCCTGCAAAATTGAAATCAAAAAGCATAGTCAATGTAGATCTGCCCGATCCTGCCCATGGTGGGGCGCTGCGAAATGGAGGGTAGAAAGGATCGTCACAAATTATATCAGCTACAGGTATTCCATTGCACAAAGCACAATGAAAATTTCTGTAAATTCCAACTCCATTTTTGTAGACATACGATGAATAGGAAGTGCATTTACCACTAGTTTCTTCACTAGTCCCTACTGGACAGCTGGAAATTGTAGGCTTGCAAAGTCTCGCCCCATAATCGAACAGAAGTTTAGATAACTCAAAATCTTTAACCACGATCACGCAATTCTTTAACTTATCACCAATTCTTACTTTACGAAAATTCTTGGTATGTGGAGAATAATATGCATTGCTGAAATCAGGTTCGTCCATTAAACTATTCTCAGGATGTTGAGAATCTCCATTACAATAAAAATAAGTCTTCCATTTCACGATCCGGGTATCATCATTGCAAATGGCACAGTAAATGTTTCTATAAAACCGATCGGTGAATTCACTTTTAACCGGTAAGTCCTGAAGATGATCGTATGGTAATCCCATTTGGTCTCGAACGATTGCTTCAGTCTCACACATTTCTTTAACAAACTCATCTTTCCACTCTGTAGGACACTTTTGGTAAACATGAATGTGTATCCAAGGTTCATCTTCCCCTCTGATCTTTCTGCACGACAAAGAAGGACTTTGAGAACTGTATGTCGGAACCTTATTGATGCAGCAATCCTGGTATAAATAACACTGGTCATCACACTGGCAAGAAGATCGCTGAAGCTCGGTTAAATTTCGCGCCGGCTGTGCATCGCCAATGTCACAGACTGCAATAGACTGATTTCCCGATCTGCAAATGCCTAAACGCCGAAACAACTCTTGTTCTTTTAACAGGAAATTGTTCACTTCGCTTTTATCACGAAATACACTCATTTCTCTTTCATCAGGCAGCGCCGGAACTAAACAAAAGTGAAGTGATAACAGTATGACGACTGCTACACTGACCAAGCACATTTCTCGTCCGATATAGTGGTCGCTGGCGATTCTTTCTTTAACAGAACGCGAAAATTATGAGTCTGCCGCCCATGCATAATCGTCTCCTCCAATGAAATGGCAAGATTGCCCCTTCGTCCTAATAGAACTTCTTTTTTTTAACATAAACAGCCCGTCAACCGGAATGATTTTGTTTGGCTTTCGTCAAGTTTAACAATAATTCCGTGTAAGGGACCGTCTCCATATGTAACGAGGGTATTTTCTGTTAATAGAACTATTTCCTTGACAAGCATATTAGTGAGATTTGAATAAGTACGAAGCTTTATTTTTTTGTTTCGTCATTAGCTTTATAATATGCTTTAAAATATAGTTTGAAGTGATTCATAATTATATGATTTGGACTTTTGTAACTTTAATTATGATTTGATTATTAAATACTTCACAAAATAATTTTTTTACAATTTTGGATCATTTTTTACCATTAATATATTAAATCCGTCGGGAACTAAGACGAGATGGAGTAACCAGTGTGGTTACTCATTATTCCATTTCGGCTGCAGAAGCCTATTTCTATTCCATCTATAAAAGAAAAAATCTTCTACTGCATAAGAAACTAAAATTGAAACATACCATTGAAAGAACAATTAATGACATATAAGAAGTAATAAATAAAATACTTCACTCTATCCTTTTCAAAGGTGACTCCATATTATTTAGAAAAATTCTTCTCCATTAATGGGCATTGATTCCCTTCTTAGATTGAAATTATCTTTAGTTGTGAGTACAGACTACATCTACCATGAATCACTTACTCACTATCTCACTCTTATTGCAAGACACAAGCGTGTACACTATTGCAGTCCACTTAGATGTAACATCGTTAACAAGATTATTTTTGGGTCTGATTTTAGTTTAAAGTATTATATAATGGTACATTGTACATTATTCCGATAAATTAAAACTTCACGCATTTGCAGAACTCAATTTATTAATATTTCAAATGGTGCATGTAGCAAATCGCAGTCTTGAAGCTAAAAGAGTGAATTTCTTTTACACAATTTAAATATAAATTGTTTTGTAGTTTCCTAGTTATAAGCTATTTATTTTGAATGTCCAAACATTCTATAATTTATTTTACGCATCCGTACGCAAAACTTTATTAGATACTTTAGCTGTTTACGTTCTGAACTACTCGAAATTCGTGTCAATGAATCCATTCTTGGCTAGAAAGTTTTTTAGAAACCTTGTTGAATTGCATGAAACTTCAAATTCATTTACGGTGATTGTTAAGTATATTTATATCAGACTATATATTTAAGGCTAGACAGTTTTTTAGAACTCTTGTTAAATTGAATGAAACTTCAAATTGCAATTTCATTTATGACGATTGTTAAGTATATTTAGGCTAGATAATTTTTTAAAACCCTTATTGAATTGAATGAAACTTCAAATTACAATTTCATTTATGGCGACGGTTAACTATATTTATATTAAATTATAGATTTATTAGTTACGTATATTTATATCAGACTACTACCTAAATTAAAGAAGATAGTAAAAATTCTTTAGATTATACTGTAACCATAGATTAGGTAAAATGGCATTCCATTAGATGAGATTAGTGAAGATTCCATCAATTAGGTTTAGATTTCTTTTCGAATTTTGAAATATATTCAGGTTAGCTTGTAAAAGGGTATTATTTTGAATTGTATTAGTTTGTATTTTTAGAACATTGTTTCAGATATCATTAATTAAGATTGTAATATGTTTTATAAAATTAGCGAAATAAACAATTTTGACTCTACTCGACATTAAAGGAATATTAAACATATCTTAATATGACAAGCCGTCGGTATGCATAACAGTAAAATGCTTCAATTAAAATTCTGTAAATTTAATTTCATTCTTAATATCTCAATTATTCTCTTTATTTATATTTAAATAATCATGTTATTTAACCCGATAAAACATTAACTCCTTAACCATTAACTTATGCATTTACTCATTTATTTTCTTTACTATCTAATAAGATGATACCTTCTATTTTCAGAATACCCTTTTACGAACCTTCTATTTATTATTTTGATTTTGATTCAAATAGGAATTCATTGAATACTTGATTTATCTATGTATTTGAAGAAATTTTAATATTGAATTATAATTGTTATGAATGTTTGTTTGTTTTTTTGCCAATAATTATCAAAATTCAATAAATCGATGCCTGTATGGCATTCGGGAAAAACAGTTAAACGGTTAAATAAACAATCACCATTCACTGTGAATATTATCATATATCGAAAATGTATTCTATATCGCCAACAAATGTCAATGAGCTATTGACATCTTTTTACTATCATTGGAGAATTGGCATCTTTTGGCGACGTATTGACTACTGGATTTGAAAACGAATGAAATCTTTAATGTACGATATTTTGTATTGTGAACAGTGATAGGAAGCATTGCAACAATTCATAATTTTCCTTAAAATGAGTTATGTAGAATGAGTTAGGATATAATGTTTTATAAATATTAATAATTCTCTAGCATAGAATGCACAGTACTCTCAGGGACCTAAAATGTCTGATTTTGAACGAAAATGGTTTTCATTCAACAGAATGCCTTTTTGAGTGTATCAAAAATCTAGGTTTTAATAAATCATAGATAGATAAAATAGTCTGAATTATTTTTAAATGTTTTTATAACAGAATATCTTTCCTCCTTCTTTTTTTTTTTTGGTTATATTTTTATAAATTATATTGATGTGAAGATAATACAAAATAAATGACATTTTTACTTTCCTAAAAGTAACCAAAATATTTCAAGTTGTAGAGATCAAATATTTTTTTAGCAGCAAGTGTTCACTTGTTTTTATAAGAAATAATGTCCTGTTAAAAATCATATTTATTTTTGGATTGTGTTTATAAAAGAAATTTTCGATCTAAGCTTATTTTTAATTATGTACTCAAATGATCGCAGATGTTGATTTCTAAATATAAACTAATGTCTTATTGTTTACAAAAAAAATATCGAAAGAGGAAGAGATAAAAGTTGATTTCCGGTAAAAGGCTTAGAAAATAACTACTTTAGAAGATTCCAGAATTAAGATGTTATTTAGGAATAAAAGGTACTTCATTTATTGATCGTTTTGTGTTGGAAGGCCCTTAAAATATGCAAATTTGAATCTTTTTTTATGCTGTAAAATGTATTTAGTCAAAATATTAAACTTTTTTTGTAAAATGAATCATTGGGTAATATTTCTGAATTGGTAGTTTGAGCGTAGTAATATTTTTAAACTTACAGTCTAAAACAATATATATATATATACATTGCCATGGGCACTATATTATATAATATATGCTGTAGCTTATGAGATAGGAGATAAAATTAAAATGTAGAATTTGCTGTTTTTATCTACAATAACATTTACTCATAAATTTCATCTGACAAAGTATTAATAAATAATTATTTTTATTGCTTTTGAATTATACTCAAATAGTGAAGAAAAATCTTTGTTTTTTTTTCAGAATACAATGATTTATTTTGCATGCCAGCTCAATTTTCTTAACAAAACATTCATCAAATTTTTAAATATTATCTCATGTTATTTTTATTCTTCAGGGAGATCTCAAAAAAGTAATTAAATAGAATTCCGGAAAATCTATTCAGATTAAAAATGCTTTTAAAATAATTTTTAAGCTAATTGAAATTTATAATTATGTTTTGCAATAAAAATTCTAAGTCTGGAATCTGAAATAACCAGATAATTTAAATATATGACTAAGTTTCGAAATAATTATTCTGACTATGGATTCTGTTATCGTCAAACAACTTCTTATCAAATACTGCTTAAGATAAAAGATTAAACAATGATCTTGTAACAAAGCTCTAAAATCTTTGAATAAAATTCTATTTCAATTTTAACTTTTGTTTATAACATTTATAGCATCTATGCATGCTGGTGATCATATGATTAGTGTAGTGGTACATTAAAATTTCCTTTTAAAGTGTATATTTAATAGCAGAGATTTTAAATTGTAAATTAATCAAGAATTACCAGAAGGCTTCAAGACTTGTGGCTTGCATTAATACGAATTTGCTGTTAAATGACGAAAATCAAGATATGAAATTTAAATTTCTCTAAATCTCACATTGTTGTGAAGGGAAATTTTCATAAACGAGATACCAAAATTAAAATATATTTGTTTGAATTTTGTTATGATTCTAAAATATGAAGGTTTTCCTTATTCTTATTATGTCCTCGTTACATCTTTGTGGGAAATAGACTCAACAATTGAAATATAAAGATAAAATGTTGAAGAATTAGAATTATTTGAAGTTTACGCAGCATCGGCAGTCCTAACTCTCTTTCGATTTCGAATATATTCTTTTTAGGTAACGATTTTCTGAATGCAAATTCTAAAAAATAAATTCAGCTTCAGTAATTGGAAAAGAATGGAATTTAATCGAGGAGCATGACAAAATTATAAAAGTAAAATTAAAATAAGAAACAATGAAGTACTTTTTTTAAAAAAAAAGAATTAAAAAATGGAAATAAGGTATAGCGAATAATATAGTTCTAAACACCTCTATTATTTCCCCTCTTATTTTTTTTTATGCAAAAGAACTATAGTACTCTGATATAAAATAAGTATATTAAAAAATAAAAAGGACGAAAATTCGCAGATATTTTACTAAGATACGAAAATACATAAACAAATAAATAGATATCAATATAAAATATTAAAAATTTTACAAGAATTATTTTTCCCAATTTTTTTTTTTTTTTGTCAATCCACGCATTAACATTGATTATGTAGCATATCAAAGTGGTAAAAAAAAATAAGTCAACTCAATGCTCCTAATTGTAGGTTCAGTAAGTACAAAATGTTCACTTATTAAAAATAAATCAATAATTATTTAGTATTAGTATTTAGTAAGTAGTTAGTATGCTTTGAAGTTATGTGCTTGCTGTTTTAGGTTTCAGGCTTATTTAGTCTATGTAGGTCATATTTGGAATGACCATATTTACTAACATGAAAGGATATGGTCATTCAAGATAATTAATAAATATTCAAGGGCAATGCCCCTATTATAGGTTCAGTAAGACAAAATGTTCACTTATTAAAAATAAATAAATAATTATTTAGCATTAGTCTTTAGTAAGTAGTTAGTATTCTTTGAAGTTATGTGCTTGCTGTTTTCGGTTTCAGGCTTATTTAGTTTATATAGGTCATATTTGGAATGACCATATTTGCAAACATGGAAGAATATGGTAATTCATGATAATTATTCAATATTTGAGGGCAAATACGAGGCAGTAAACTGTGTAGGTAACTGTACAATAAGCTGTATAATTAATTTGTAAAATTCTGGTCAGTTAATTTTTACAAAGCTCTTCTACTTTAAAATAATGAAAGGATTTATATTCTTCAAAAAGAAAAAAGTCAGATGCATATTAAATATTTATTAAAATTAACTACATACCGAATGACCTACTTTTTAAATGAATAATATTTTTGCATTAAAACCAATAAATAAAGATTAAAATTTTCGAAACGCTACATTGCTTGCCACAACCATTCTGCATTTTGGAGATACATATTGGAACGTTTTCTATATTTCTTCCACAAAACACCGGTAATAGGTTTGTGCTTTGACCCGGGAAATGATTAAAACGTGACATCCTACAAATGAAGTCCAAACTGGGGAAGAAGAAACAGAATTTCTTTTCTGCGGTCATTCGAGTGTGAAGGTCAGCCATCACCTTCCATGTTATTGCTGAGAGGACGCAATTACTTCTGATAAGGCCAGTGGTTTATTCTTCCTGCAGTTAGTCGCAATTTCCGCCTTGCACTATCAAGAAATTAAAAACGTACGTGTTAAACATATCGCACACTAATTCAGTCCTAATCATTCACGTAATAATATTGATATAAAAATAAGAAGAAAATATCGTATATAGACTTTATTTATATCAAACATTCGACTTCAGCTTTAGTTTTTATCTTGTATAATTTTTGAAAAAGTCAACGAATCAATTATTTATTTATTCGTGTGGTTATAAAAATTATGTGATTTGAACTTTTCCTAAGTACCATGGCATAACAACTATGTTTAATTAATATATCTTTATTTTATTTTGCCTTGAGTACGTAGCAATATAAAATAAAACCGAAATCAACATTTTCTTCAATGCTTTCATCCATAGTTTGGAATAAAAGTGTTGTAAGAAGTGTCAACTTAGTAATAGTGTAAAGTAAACCAATATTTCTGAATTTATACCGTTGGTAAGCAATGGACATAAAAGATCAACCAATTCTTATAGCAAATTCTAACATTTTTTATTATCTAAAGCGAGATCTTTGGAGATTTTCTTGGATTATTAAATACTGATTTGTGATAATATACAAATTCAAAAATAAAATATTTAATTTGAAGGCCTTTTTTCTCAATCGATGTTTTGATTGAGAAAAAAGATTAAACAGGAATAAAAATTCGACATAGAATTACTAATTTATACCGACAAGATCATATATTATTTATTTAAGTCGTGTTTTCAAGTTATTGCATTAGTAAAATATGAGAAAGTAAAGACGGAAAAATTCTTTCTCGTGAAATTTGATTTAAAAAATCTTTTTTGTTACTGTTTCTAATGGCACTTGTCATTGGCAAGCACATTGACTAAAAAGGCATTGCGATTTAATTAGAATTGTGTCCCCCTAGTTTTTTCAGTAGCGCCATCTAGGACCATGAGTACAAACTTAGCAACTCAATGTATCAGACTACTTAGTAAGCAATTCTGTAATCTTACAATATATCGAAATTACAAACAATTCTGTAATGATACGATATACCGATTCAAAAATATAATGCCGAGTGTCCCCAAAAAATCCATACAACTTAAGATATTCGTTTTTTTTTTAATAATATTTCTTCTTGTTGTTTCGAAGGCCATTGATTAGCCCACTGACTAAAGAGCCATAGCTATTTATCCGCAATGTGAACTCTTATTTGTTTTCCGTTGCTCTATCTAGGGCTAAAAGCACAACTTAGCTACTCAAGCGTCACGACCCTTTTTACTGCGCAGCCTTCATTCATACATCTCCTTCTCGGATCGTAATTTAGACCTGGATCAGAGAATGATGCCCTCTCAAAAAGGGCCCTCAATGGTATTACTCACGACATGGAGGACTTTGTGACCAGGTCAGATTTATACGCGCACCAGTCACCACACATGCGGTGATTCTTCGACCAGCGAGATTCGAATTCTCAGTTTAAGGGATGAGAGTGTAACTTACTACCAACTACGCAATCTGGGTCCTGATATAAAAGAAACTGCATTCCAGATGTTAAAACTGTAATCATTTGATTTATCTAAGTATTTACGTTTTTGAATAATGGCTTTCGCATGCATGTAAAAGTACGGATGGCTAGCGGACAATCTCTTTCACATTTTCTTCCAAATTTGGTGCTAAGTTTTATTAACCGAGCTCTTTACGTTTTATAGTAATCATCTTCACTTGTATTCGGCTGTAGGAAAAATATAAACTTCCTTTGTATATTTTCTTTTAAAAGCTAATAAAAATCTATACATTTATTGTTACAAATATATACTAAATTTTATCCATTTAGTTCAATTCAATTTTGAATAATCGTGTTCACGAGCAAAGAGACAGACAGACTGGCATAACATTTATACTCTTTAATATTTTTGTTTTCTTTAAAAGAAGGTGCGCCAAATAAACTTACTTATTTGAAAAAATTCCTCAGTAGTGAGTTGGGTGGGTAGAGGGGTGATAGGTAGCGCTACATAAAAAGAGAAGTCACCAAGTTTGTTTCTTCCTCTAGTCAGTTGCCATCATGCTCTGGTCTAGAGAAAAAGGGGTCTTTGCGTCGAGAGCTTATTTTCTAACGGTCGCTCACTTGCTGCTACGCAACGTGCCTTCCTCGCTCGCGTTGAAATTCCTCCTAACAGACCCGTTCCTGGGCATAATTCGATTTTGTCGCGGGTTAACTCATTTTGGGAGTGTAGCTAAACGCAGAAATTGACATCAACGGACCACCAGAACTCCGGAAAATGTCGAAAGAGTGGTGCAGTCAGTTCTGCGTTTTCCCCGGCGTTCGGCTCTCAAACACGCAGCTGCTCAGGGAATTTCTGACACCACCCTTCGACGAATTCTCCATGAAGACCTTCAATTTCATCCCTGTAAATTGGTTGTTGTGCTAGAATTAACTGAACGTGGTTTTGTTGCCAGTCAAAATGCATGTAAAATGCTGTTTGACATCCTGCCTAAAGACGCTGTCGTTTTTTTCAGGGACGAAGCTTAATTTGAGATCCCTGGTTTATGTCAATCGAACACGGATCATAGCTCACCTCAAGAACATCATTCGCAACACTATTGCCAACATACCGATTGATATGGGGCAAAGAGTGGACACGAATATTAAAAATCGACTTAATCAGTGTATGCTCAATGAGGGTGTCCATTTAACCGATGTCATTTTTAAAACTGTATTAAAAAATTGGAAATTTTATTCTCAAATGAAAAAAGAATTAGAACAATAACTAAAGTACTTTTGATTTTATTGACGTTTCAAATAAGTAAGTTTCTTTGGCGCACTCTGTATAAAGTAGTGTGAAAAAAATTCCTGCAAAACTATACAATTTTATTTATATATGTCAAAAGAATGCATAATTAATTGAAGGACAAAAATATGTATATTTGATTTTGTAGGTTTTCTTCCAATTCGAATTTTAAAAAAGCAAAAAAATACATTATTTCCTTATTCAATTATTATTAAACTTTTAAAAGGGGCTCAAAGTTTATCAAAATTTCACAGTATAATAATATTTTTGATTTGATTAGTCTATCTTTTTTTTTATTTAGTATGTAGCAATATAAGATAAAATCCCAGGAAAACATCTTCTCCGAAATTTTTAATGGAGGTCTAATCCCCCTCCCCTTGGTCCAAAGCTGTGAAAAACACGAGAGCTAAGATTTTTATATTCGTATATGCGTGATTTGTAGTTTAGTGAAGCAAACTGTTATCAGTGAATTTATCCTTCGCCGGCAGTACATATAAAAGATCAATCTTTGGCGTAAGTTAAGCATTTTCATTGTCTAATGAATTATCCTTAGAGATTTTTTTCGTTTATTAATCACTTACATAGTACCAGAAAATAGAATATGTACTTTAGAGTCCTTTATTCCCAATTGATTTAAACTAAAAATTGACATATAATTAAAATGGTAGCCTCAAGATCATATAACATTTATTTAAATCATTGAGTTTTTGAGTTAGTTTCTGTGTTTATTTTACGTACATATGAATGAGAAAGTACATGCTGACAAACGATCACGTCTTCGAGAAATTTGCTCAAAATTTAAATAAACTCTAAATTTCAGATGCTAAAATTGTAATGGAAATTTCAGTCACCTAAGTTCGTTTCAAAATTTGATGTTTTTATGCATATAAAAGTATAGATGACAAACAGATAATACTTTATTTTTAAATTTGATTAAATTTAATTTAAATAGTTCTTGACACTTTAAAATTGTCGTGCTCACTTGTACTAGCATTCAGACAGATAAGTTTTCATTCAATAAACTTTACTATATTTCTATATTTACTAAATTTCATCTATTTAGTTCAAAGCATTTTTGAATTATCATGTTCTCAAACAAAGTGACAGATATTAGCATGATATTTATACTTTCTTTAATCTTCCATCTTTTATCTTTAATCTTTCTTAGCATCCTTTTTTTAAATTTTAAATTGATATAAATGTTTTATTACAGTTAAAAATTTTATATAGGTAAATAATATAACTTTATTATTTACCCGACGTTAATTGAAGAAAAAAATATTAAAATTTTGCTTATTTTAAATAAAATAAAATAAAATTTTAATTAAAATTTTTGCAAAATTCTTTATTAATGGCGACTCAGAAACAAGTCATTGTCTATATAACTCTCTGCCCTATCGTGGGCTTTGATTCATGAATGTCTCTGATGCATATACGCTGATATAATTAACATGCAATACGCCAACCTATAAAATTTGTCATTTTTAAAACTGCAATATTCATTAAAACTCTTTAACGAAGAACAATTTAAATTACTTAGTCGTAATGCGACTTGTTCTTATCTGTGAATAATGTTAAATAAAATATCACATAAACAAGCATTTAAATCGATTAAGTCATTAATTAGAATTAAAGAAAAAAAAATTTAAAAGAAAATAACATTCTTAATATTCAAAAATAACATTTTCAATATGAAATTTGGAATTTCAATGAAAATATTGGTTTATTGGATAGAATTTTGAAGAAATCAACTGAAATACTTCTAAAAGTCATCACATCAATAAGAAAAACTTTCATCTTGGAAATAGTTACCACTAAATTCATGTTGTCTTGAATGATATCCATATATAATTTTCAATGAAACTATTTTATATTTGAAGTTAAGTTTATATGTACTATCAATAAACTTAAACTCTAGTCAATATCTCAGTAATGTCGAAATGTTTATCTCCATTTCCGGAAACTTTGCGAAATCCTCAGCATATTTACCTCCAGAGGGAATATACGAATGTATGGAAACATGTGGAACTTAATTTGTTGATGTAACATAATAAACTAAATATATAGTTAGCACATATAGTTATCTTCAATTCCAAATTCAAATTACAAAATTTGGCTGAAAGCTTAATTGTTTCTTTCCGAACTAACTTTAGTTAAGTGGTAGCGCAGTCATGATTAATTAACCGTTTTTATTTGCTCATTTTTCCTTATTCATTTTATATAATATTATAGGAATTTTAAGATTTATCTGAGGAATAGGAAGAAATAACAACGTCGATTTTTGTTAAATCTAGACCACAGATCTGATATATTTTGAGGCTCCTTCATTATAAACTCTTCAGTTGGCAAAAAAGTAGCAACATAAATTTATTTCAGTTTATTTTAAAATTTATTATTTATTATTTATTATTATATCCTTAAGTATTAAAAGGCAACTCGTTATGCATTAGCTCATTAGCTTTTATTTGTACATATATTATGCTTTTATCGCCCCGATTTATATACTAAATCATTTTTTATTGTTTCTAGACCAATGAATCGTGCATTTTATTATAAACATATAATTTAAAGCAGCAGTCATTGAGTTCTTTACCGTTTTTTATTCTTTTCAAGGAAATAGTTCAATTTTTGTATGAAGATTATTTATCAATACCCTGGAGAATATACTATACTGAGCGAATAGGAAAAAGAGGCGATGAGAAAGTATTCTGAACTTATTAAATTTAAGAAAAGAATTTGCAGACTCCGCGTTTTCATTTTACACCCGACTTTTTCATTTACACTTTTATAGGTATATTACCACTTTTCCTTTAAAGAAAAGTGAAAGATGAAAATTCTGTGAATCTGACCAAAGGGGGGGACTTGAACAATTAAATCTGCCATTAATATGATACACGTCAATATGATACACCATCTCATTAATATGATACACGTCCAAGTAGATCTTGAGGCCCCTATACACCTCCACCACCTCTGTGGACATCATCCATTGAGAAATAATTGTATATTTTGGACAAATTCGGCATTTTCTTAACATGGTATAAGCATAGCATATTTATACTAAAACCTGGAAGACCAACTGTTTTTACTGATTTCCATTTGATATTTTTGAGAAATCGGAATGCTTCAAAAATGATTTGGACAGAAGGAGAATAAAAAAATAATATTTCCCTATGTAAATAAAAAAAAGAAATAATTTTAAAAAAAATCTAGGCTTATTTCGAAAATGTTTAGATGCTAGTGGACCAAAATTCAATAATCCAAGAAAATTAGTCAAATAAAGATAAAGCAACCTAAACAATCCATTGTGTAAAAACTAATTCAAAACTTCTAAAAATTTCATAGACTTTAGTTCTCTTGTTCGTATATTTAAGCTTCATCTTGAACGATATAGTGAATTTTTCTTTTTTGTTCAGTTTTTTTTTCTTTTTACCTCCCTAAATAAATTATTTGTCTAAATTTCATTTCTTGCTATTATATTTATTTACTAATTATTAGAATTTCGAAAAGTTTTCAATGCAAATCCTCGATTAAACATATAAAGTTAAATCGTTTTTTTAATGTCTAATAGCTACAGTAAATCTACTATTCAGCATATAATTTTAAATGTTTTTTAAGTTTCTAATAACAGAAAAATAGTAACATTTTCTAATAAAATGTTCTTTTAAGTTTCTAATAATTTTCTCACAGTATATCCCCAATTCAACATATAATGCTAAATGGGCTTTTTTAAAGCTTCTTAGAGTCACAGTAAATCCTTAATTCAACATATGAGGCTAAATAGTGTATTTTTTAAGAAAGTGTCTAATAACCATAGTAAATCCTCGATTCAATATATAAGGTTAAATAGTTTTTCCCCCTTTATTTTCTAATTGTAATATCCACAGTAAATCCACGATTCAACATATAATTTTTTTTTGTCATAGTAAATCCTTAATTCAAACATATAATGTTAAATGAATTATTTTCAAAGTTTCTAATAGCCACAGTAAATCCTCGATTCAATATATAAGGTTAAACAGTCCTTTTTAGAGTTTCTAATTAACACAGTAAATCCACGATTCAACAATATAACTTTAATTGGGTATTATCCCCAAAAAATAACAATGCGCTATGTGAACAATAATATTTGAAGCAGGCTGTAGCATGGGATTAGAAAAAAACACACACACACACACACATTATTGTGACGTCCCCTGCTGTCCTGTCGGGGAATCTCCTCCCCTTAAGCCAGGAATGTAGGGGGAGAGGGGGTTATCGGAAGGGAAGAGAGGTGAATGGCGATAGCAGATTCTAAGATATCGACTATGCAGGATGTTGTTTGGAAGACGGAAGCTATCGAAGATAGCAGCACTGAGCATAGATTATTTTGTGTGTGATTTTAAATACGCAATTCACTAATGTTAATCAAGAAAACTGGATATTTAAAACATAAAATTTTATTACTCATTTCTCCTTTTATATGTTATATAAAAAGAAGTTGGAAATAAGAAATTAAAAAAAATCAAATTTGTTAATTCTATTAATGAGTTGTTTGAATCTGATAAAAAATATAACATAAAAATATTAAAAAATAAATAATATAAATTAGAGATTAAAAAACGAAAATCGAAATGATTTTTGACTGTTCAATTGTTAACATTTACTTCATGCCATTCATTTATATTCCCACTAAAGTATAAGTTTAGTAAAGTGTATTCAATCATTGAATTATCAATAAAAATAAAGCAGAACACACCATCTATAATGTCGAATATTTTGCAGTATGCCATCAATCCTATTCATCTAAAATGGAAAATAATCTATAATTATTCAAAATTAATTATCATCAGGTTAAATTAGGAGGATAATTTGCTTTAGAGATCACAAATTTAGGGAAACCCTTCCATCTTTTATCATTCTAACTTTAAAAATCGCGTAGTATAATTTTATTGGTTTTAATTTCCCTTTTAATTTTTTTTATCTTAGCAGCTTTTAAATAACAAATATTATCACAAATATTGAGAATAAAATATTTTTTGTAATTAATTTTATTATCTGGTACACAAAAATGTTAAATAAAAATAGTACGTTTAAACAAAAGGGCTTAAAATACTTTGAATTTTTTTAGCATAATCTAAATAGTTTAACATGTAGTTTGCCCCATCCCGCAAATAACAGGAAGTATTGATTTGAAAGTGTTGCAAATTTATTAGAAAGCAGTTTCGGAATTTATTTGATATTTCATATTAATGTTAATTAATTCAAGTTTTGAATTCATGAATTTGAAGTCATAAATTTTTATATTAAAATTAATTATAAAAAGGAATGACAAAATTAAGTATTCTAAAAATTCAACAAAAATAATCTCGTGGATTCGGAACAACTTCTCCCCTGCAAAAAAAAAAAAAAAAAAAAAAAAAAAAAAAAAAACCTTAAGATCGCAAATTTCAAGTTATTTTGTGAAAACATTTTTTAAGTCATTAAGTGTCTTAATTTATCATTAACCAGTTTAAACCGATATGAAACAATCACAATACTTCTCTCTCAGTTCATATACATAATGATATTTTTTTTAAAAAACACTTTCATTATAAATCTGCCAAACAGTTTCTAAGCGAGTCTTTGATATTATTCATCTCCAAAAATAATGATTTGCAGGCACAGGTAGATGAAAATGTGGTTAAAAAGCATTAGTCTTTTCTTTCAAACAGTTAAATGTATCTGGAATCAAAATTCATGTTTCCAAAATTTTGTTGCTGAAATTTTTAACTATATTACTTGTTAATCTTTCTGTTTCAATAAATTTTTGAATCCATATTGAACTGGTCTTGAAATCAATCAGTTGCATTTCAAATTCTTCAATTTCCAAACAATTTAGTTGGGATAAATTAAATTTATCTAGGGAAATCACATTCAAACCATAAAATGCAATTGATCGGTGGCTTACCTAAAATATTGTGTCGCGTGCTAATTGGTTTGCCATCCCTGATCTAATCAATAATCTTATTTTTTCACTTTAACCCTTCATTTACTGATGGTACTTTTAAATATCATTTAAATCTAGCTTATATCTTTACTATATGATTATTTTTGCTCATGGTATTCTAAAGAACACAAATAATGTAACCCAAATAACATGAAGTTAATATAAACTAAAAATAGGAATTAAGAATATTTAATTAATAATTAAATTAACTTAGATATTTCTGTTAATTACATTTTTTCTAGGGCTTCCTGGGATTATTCTGCAAGAAAACTAAACTACTGGTGCAAAAATGAAGTTGGAAAAATTGATTGCAACAAGATTCAGTAAATAAAGGCTTTAAACTGTTCATTGAAAATCCCGAAACAGTAAATAAAAAGCCATCAGCAAATTTTAACGGCATCAAAGTTACAACATATCTTTCTTAGAATTTAGGAATTATTTCTTTCCAAGTAATCTGCAATTTCGTTTATTCTTTTTTTATTTATATTTAAAATTGCTGACGATTTTATGGCTTCAAATTATTATTCCATTTTTTTTAATTGTAAAAAATTAAAGGTTCAACAGTTATTTCATACATTTTATTCTGTGATGTCTTACATATCTTAAAAAAAGGGAAAAAAAGAAATCTCTCTCCTATTTTTGCGATATTTGTCAATCATATTTTGTTTCTTTCAGCATTTTCGCAGACACAACTCTAAAATAAAAAAAATAAAAATTATAATTATTAACATCATTCTGAAGATCAGAGAAAAACTTTTACTGCCCAAATATTCCCACCAATACTCTCCGATATCGTAAAACACTCCAAATATATGAAGTGGAACATACTAATTGTCAGATAAAGATCTCAAAACTGGCGATAAAGCAGGAAAGAGCGCCATTTATTTTCAAAACTTTCCCCCGAATTCCCATTTATTTTGAGGTCTGGAGGATTTCGGGAGCAATTTTCCAGAAATAACTGCTACTTCAACCTTCCCCAAGATGTTATTCTTCAAGTCAGCAGCGGCAAGAAGTTCTGGGTAAAGTAAATATTGTGTCTCCGGCGAACTACGCTGTGGAGGTGGAGGCGGAATGTGGTTAAATTACGTCGGCGGATGTCTCGGGAAAATGATGACGTTCTTTGTTTAAACACCTGCTGATTGCTTTATTTATTGTTTGAAAAATACGGGCGATTTTTTTGTAAGGTTTTGTAATTATTTTTGGGGTTGGTGAAAGCAATTCTTGTCGAATAATTCCTTTTCCCTTTATAGACATTGCTGTGAAACTGATAAAGAACGTTAAGTATTAATGCTAATATCGGAAAAATTCTTAATAATTTTATTATTGTGAATAGTAAAATGATATTCAATTCGAAAAAATAATAAATACTTATCTTAATTCATGATTCCGTTATATTTATAATAATATTTTTAAAAAAACAGAGAGATTGAAAAAACAGAAAGTAGTTTAAATAAATATAAATTCTTATTTTTAGTTATCTATAAATTTTTTTTAAAAAATTGTTATTAATTTCTTAAATGTTTTATTTTATTAAATGATAGACATGTTATTCATTTTTTATTAATCTATAATTCGTTATGAAGATTCTTGTAGATTTCAATAAATTTTTCTGAAAGTTGTAACAAAGGGAAATCATTGGTTTAGAATCAAAATTAGTAATCAATCAGCTGGAAACTAATATTATTAGAATTTAAATCCTCAAATATTATAAAAATATTAATGAAACCAATTGTCGTCGACAAGATCAAACGAGTTTCAAAATTTCGAAACTTTAGCTATATAATATAAATATTTAAAACCTTTAATTAATTTTTAAATTCACACTTTTTTTTCATTTTATTACTAATAGATGCTTTATTCTATTTATTATTTATTTATATATTTACTATTCGTTATCAAGATTATAGTAGATTTCCATACATTTTTTTGAAATTCGTAATAAATAGAAGCCGTTGGTATAGAATCAAAGTTAAATTACCAATGAATTTAAAACTGATTTATTATAATTTAATTATCAATTATTGTAAAAATATCCATATAATCAATTGACATAGACAAAATTACACGGGTTCCAAATTTAAAAACTTTAGCTATCTAATGAAAATAATTTTTAACTTCTTAAACGCACACTTTCTTTATTTTATTAAATAATAGATACGTTATTTTATTTTATTTATTATTTATTTATAATTGTTATTAGGAATATTTTAATAGGTTTCAATATATATTTTTTCTGAAATTTATTACAAAGTGGAAAATTTTGTATGGACAAACGTTAATAATCATTAATTTGAAAATTGATTATTATAATTCGATTATCAATTATTATCAAATTTCCGGAAAAGTGCATTGTTACCGACGACGCAAATGAGTTTTAAAATGTCGAAGCTTGCTCTTCAAAAGGTAAATAAAAAATTAATTGAAAAAGATTTTTTCTTCGAGAAGATTATGTAAAATGCCTTTTTGGAAATATTGTATGTTGAGATATCTAAGGAATTTTTTATGAGGAATTAGTCATATATTTGTTAGACTTATAAGTTTTTATAAATAATTATGATATTGATTTCTTATTCAATAACAAACCAATGGAAGTGATCTCCCCAAAACTTTCTTGCATATTCTGTAATAAATTAGTCATGCCAGAGAAGGTATTGCATCGTATTGGTGTTCAAAATTTTAGAAATATTAACTTTTGAAGTGAATTTAACATTTTTACTGAATTTATCATATGATATTTGGTGAGTTATTTGGCTATTAATCCTTGACATGCGGTAAAAGTATCCAAAAATAACCAAATTTATGTTTTAGACATATTTTTCTTAACCACTTGAAACAAAACTATAAACGTAGTAAGCAATTCTGATATCAAATTTCATATATTTAAGTCATTGCCTTTTTAAAAATCATAGCGATTACATTATTCTATGGACCGATCGACAGTCAATCCGATGTTGGAATTAGCTTGAAATTCGATAGGTATCCACACTTTTGATCTAAATATGTGTACCGAAACTTATCTATCTAGCTTTCAACTTTATTTGAACAGTCAGATGAACGAATTTCCCTTGAATAGATTTTATTCGAAGTTTGATTGAAATCTGAAAATTTACGTAAAGTTCTTCTAGATCAAAGTTTTTTCAAATTATCTATGTCACAGACAAATTTTCAGAAATCATGTTTTTCGAATTCAGATAGGTCTAAAACACAAAGATTCATCAGAATCTCGTGTTTATTTACATTTTTTGAGAATTACTGTAATTTCTATATACTTTCTACACGAGAAAGAAATAATGCTTATAAAGTGCACTGTCATTGATGACGCATATGAGTTTAAAATTTTCAAAACACATCAAAAAATGAATAAAACATAGATCGCATAGTTTCATCTTTTCAAAGCTTGTAAAAAATATTTTCTCTCGAAATAAGTTTTACATATATCGAGATATATTTGTATTTATATTTCTGGGTTAGCATGAAATAATTTGTAAGGACTCTATATGATATGAGTGTTAAATTTTACAAAAATATAAAGTCTTTCTTTTTTTAAATAACTGAGGTATGGATTTCGTATTCAATTATAAAAAATAGACCGTCTTAGATTAATAATGTTTAGCGATTCAATCCTTTATATCAAAGAGTGCTTAAAATTAACATTTCTTTACAAACATAGCATCTTTTTTTTTAAAAAAAAAATCTGACAAAAGGGAATAAAACATAATGGTATATAACAATGTAAGTCAAAATATTCTTCATTGTTAAATGATGAATTCAGTTTATTCTGCATTTGATCACTTGAGTCAATAACTGGCGTTCTGGCATTAGAGGTAGTACGTCTTCCTCATGATCTGGGCGTCCCGGTTCAGACATAATTTTTCCATCTTTGAGGTGTGTGAAAGAGCCCTGTGCAAGTGAATGTAATCCATGAAGTTGCTAAGTCGTACTCTTGGCCCTAATTGTCTCTACTGAAAAACGCTAAGTCGTCTTAAATCCCTGACAGATAACTGTTAGCAGGCTTGTAAAGTGCTATAAGTCATAACACAAATAAATGGATATTATAGAATTAATTCGGAACTATTGGTTAATGTCTCCTTGTCAAAACAGGAAATAATTTAATAATTACATAAACTAAATAAAATATAATTAATTTTCAGTTATTCCTTTTAATCATTAGAGAAATTCAAATCAATTTTCTATTTAATAGATTACTAGATAGTAATTTTCAACATTCTAGGGAATCTACCGCATTAAATTTAATCTTAATAAGTTTCCATAAGCATTCCATTAATTAAATTGAATTAAGAAAAGAAAAAAAAAAGATTTCTAAAGCTTTCCGCCCATTTCCATCCTTTTGACTCTCTGAAATTCCACAGAAAATTCTACTCGAAAGAATGAAAAAAAAAATTCCAAATCATGAATATTCATTACATGGAAGCAAGAAAGAACTTTCCAAAAGATGAAACCTGAAAAGTTCTTAAGAAGTAACAGTTTTTAAATGCCGAAATTACTCAAAGCACTTAAAGACCCGAAAAAGCTTTTACGGCCCTTGAGTTGAGAGGCCACTTCATCAAAGAAACATTGTGAACGATATGGGACATAGGGGTTTCTTTGATAAGAAAGCAATTTTTACTTTAACAAATCTGTTCTATTTCAGCGTTTTCATGTCATGTCGGATTATTTTTTCAGTTTTTATGTTTCCCCAGATTTATAGCTATTGACGCATTACGACTATTTTGATATCGTAAAAATAGTTGCATAGACTGTCAATTCGCTGTACAGTAAAAATTATTGCTAAATATTGCGTGCGCATGTTGGTATTCTTGGGCCGAGATCGTATGATTTAGAACTATGTAACATGGAAATATTTATACATTTTGTAGGATGAGTATCTGCACCTTGAATTATTTAGAAAAGCCAGAGACTTGGCATAGAGATGATGCATTTTCCCAATCATTTGGGCATTTTGGGTTCGAGTTCTGGTTCGGGCAAGGTATCTCTCTACCCTGTGTTCTATCTGTGAGGTGTGTTCGGGCATGATAGTTCTCAACACCGATCTGTGAGGTATGTGAAATTATTCCCCTGTAAAAAAGGGTTTTGCAAGCGAATGTGGGTGTCCTCTTCATATGAGATAGAAGTTAGACTTTTACCCTCGGGTGCCCAGGACCTTTGCTCTCAAAAGCTACTGCACACTCTGCTTAAATCACTGACAGTTCGTCAACGTCCTTATAAAGTGCTATAAGAAACAATATGATTTAAAACAATAATCAATTGAAAAATAAGCTTTGGAATTTTAATGATATAAACTCATAAAATATTACTGTACAAATGTAAATTTCACACTATTTCAAAATTGCCTTTTTTAATAATATAAATTTAATAGTCGTGTAAATTTTTAATTTTTTTCCTAATTTCCAACAATAGATAACATTGTTACCTTTAAATTCAAATAATTTCTTTAAATCCTTTTGCATTCAGCATTTAATCACTTAATTTTCTACCGTTGTTAAAAGTTAAAAAAAAAGATACTGAATGATATGAGTGTTATTTACTCTAGAAATAGTGAAAATATAAATTTACGAATTTCAAAGATAGATGAACCAAGTATTTACGTTTTTAATGCTATAACAAAATGGAACTCTCTCCTTTAGAAAAGCTCGTGTACGCAATAAATAAAATTAGATTTTTAAATATAACATGACATTAATGTTGGATAATTAACTAAATCATGTACATGAATTTGCATATAAATTATTTATTTTAAATCAAGAATAACCAATTTCCTTGCGGAACCAGCTGTTTTAAAGAGCGACTGGTTTACAAATAAGACAAAATCTAACTTATGCCATTGTTGCAAAACAGCTTTCTAATAGTTTTTTGAAGTGCATGTTGATTGATTCGAAATGTAAATTATAAAATTTCTTTTATTCAAAAATTCGAGTGAAATAAGTCAGTATTAAGTTCCTAAAATTCCTGTGACAGCGATGAGACCTTCATAGAATCCTTGAGCTTGCTTTCCGTATTGAAGAGCTTCTCTTTCAGATATTTTTTCAGGAGATCAAACGCATGAAAATCGCAGGGTGATATGACAGGATTGTAGGGCGGATGATCGAGCTGCTCCGACTTGAACTTGGCCAGTTCCAAGTATTTGAACCTTTTTCAAAAATATATCAAATATTTCCGAAAAGAAAAAAATAATTAATTATTCGCAATATAAAAAAGTAAACACCAATTTGAAGAAATGCAAATTGAGGAGTAAGAAGATGCATAACTAAGTAATATCTGAAAATTTTTTATATGTGATATAAGTTCGCAATTTAAAATTTATAAATTTTGCTTGTAAACAACTAACTATTCGAGAATTTAATTTTGACTAAAACTTGAATACCTCAACTTTCTCCCCGATCTTTTGCCCTAGATAAGTTTTCATCGATCCTCATCTTCTTAAAATGGTTATATTCAAAACAAAAGAAACATGTGTAAAATTGTTCCAAGGTTCTAGAATTTTGAGACTCAAACGAGACGACCTTCTATATACAAATGATGATCATCTACCATAACCTTTACAGATAGAACAAAATGTCTGTGTATGATCCAAAACCTTTTGAAAAAAATTCTATTTAAAAAGAAATGAACAGTTTTAAATCATACAAATTTTATTTATATTTCTTCGATCGGTGTCATCATGAAATTTCAAAAATGAAATGAGACCAAAAAATTTCAAATCATGACTACTCTAGACATAACCCGTGTTAGAGTTCTCTCAACATTTTTTGTTTACTTGTGCGAGATGATTCTTTCATTAGAAAATTCCATAATTGAAATGAGTTAAAAAATGTTCTAAATTATTTCTTATTTACTTCTGATATAGTAATCTTCCATCAGGAATTTTCAAAACTGAAATGAATTAAAAACCTATTCTGTATCATTTTTGTTTACTTATGCTATATCATTCTACCATCAGAAATTTTCAAGAAAAATGAAAATTTTCATGTGCTAAAAAATGTTGTATATCATGGCCACTATAGAAATTACATCTGCAGAGTTCCCCTCTGACAGTTCTTTTCCTAATTTTGCAATATTATTCTTGCATCAAGAATTTCTATGAATGAAATAAGTTGAATAATCTTCTATATCAAGGCCCTTAAGAAATTACCTTAGATGGAGTGTTCTGTTCTCAATTTTTTTTACTTACCTACTTATGCGAGATGACTCCGTTTTGTGTTAACATTGTTACGAAACAAGGATAATCAAGTAAGCATTTTGAAACCTTTTTTGTTGGTAGAATGAGTAAAACAATTAACTTGATGTCAAACTAACATACTAAATTTCAGTTACCCTGCTTGGTATTAACTTGTGTTTGTTTGTTATTCATGGGCAGTTATGAATATAAAAAAATAACTGATTCGTTGACAAATACGGTTCATCATTTGAAATGGATATATAATTATGGGCAATAAAGTCACCAGATTTCATACATCTATCTCGTTAAAGAGGTTCTAATACCTTTAGGTTCTCAGTATAATAGCCGATCCTACTAATCAGACTAGGCAGCTACCTAGGAACAAAGGAACTAATATTAAAATATTAGTTTTTACCTAGGAACTAATATTAAAATATTAGTTTTTACCTAGGAACTAATATTAAAATATTAGTTTTTACCTAGGAACTAATATTTAAGCTGTAAAGGGAAAGCAAGCAGCTCGTTAAGAAACAATATTTTTCAATTTTACAAATGAATAATTTGGAAAAAAAAGATACAAATGTTCTGAATAATAAAATCCAAGGAAAATATCAATATTTATCGACTCTGAGCAGTTTCCTTATGTCCTCTCAATTATTAGAATATTTATATACAAGAATGCCTGCTTCAATAATATTTTGCGAAAATGTGGTTCTAAACAATTTAGAGCAATATGAGATTAAAAAATACATATTTAAAGTAATAAAATAAAATAATTTAATGTAAAGTAAATCATAACATTATGATGTTTAATGTGCTGAAATGAAAAACTGATGATAATCTCCATTGATTTTCTCAAAATATATAAAGCCGCCATTTCTAATTAATAAGTTTTCAGTCTTTGTAGCCTTGGTAGTTAAATAAAAGCAAAAACAAATCTGTTCTTACTGTTATATACAATTTTTATAACTTGGTTGAAGATTCCTTAAAACTGTGTTTATTATCTGGTCACAAATTTTTATAACGAAATTGCAATTATAATGTATTAGTTGTAAATGTTTTTTTTTCTATAATTGAAACTTCTGTAAAAAAATTAATCGGGTATTTGAGCTACAAATTAAGAAATTTTAGAAATAATTAGCAATAGATCTTCACATCCCCAGTAGACAAACCTCCATTACGTTACATTCGATTCTAGATTTTTTAACAACTGGGAAAGTATCTTAATTAAATATTCAAAATAACTAGCTTTACCATTTCCATTAATAATTGTAAATTTCGATTCATTGAAAATATGCAGATATGTTTGCTCACTAAAATTAGAATTAAAGTCTCAGGTGTAATTAAATCAAATTATCTGTTTGGTAATTAGAATATTCATCATCTTTTAGAAAATGCATTTGTAATTTCTGATTTGAAAAGCAATCATTATTTAAAATAATTAAAATTGAGCAGATTTACATAAAAATGGTGGTGCTTTAGGATGTATGCATACAATTTTATTTCGAAAACTGGGGAGTATAATTAAAATTCTACGATGTCATGGTTAAACTCGGATACGGTTTCACAGTTGTTTCAAGAAACGACCACTACACGGTGCGGCAAAAAATATTCAGATAAAGTTATCGAATCAAAATAGTAGAAATTAACTAATTTAATTTGAAGTTGTGTTCATTTCTTTTTGTCTGCCAGAATTATAAAATATTTTAAAATGCATCTTTCAGTTTAAATATTTTTGGGGGTTTTTTCACTATAACAAGGAAAAGATATGCTATTTTAGAATTGTTTAAGCAAAAGAAATTACCGTGTGAATGCTTAATGTGCTTATAGAAACAATGTCTTACTCAATCCGCTGTTTTGAAGAGCTTTGTAATGATAGTCCATATCATGGAAGTGGAAGAAAATGTATGGTGAACGCTTTTAAAAATCATGAGACCATCAAAAAGCGAGTTCTATGCAATCAAAGGTTTTTCATGAGATATGTTTTCTTGCAGGACGATTACTCAACTACAACCGAACGTAGCAGTATCGATAGATTTGTTGCGGTCAACTGTTGTCTTTATTATGGTCTATCTTTACATTGACCGATCATTCAAACTAACATTCTAAAATCTACATTAAATCACACAAAAGTGAGGACTCTCTTAATCCAAAGTTTCGGCGGAATGGGCTAAATTAATCGTAGAAGACTGCGACTGACTGCTAAACATTTCAACTAATCTTTCTGCCTATACATAACTGCAAAAACATAATTCATAACCACTTTTGATGCCTGTAATTGCCTATACATAACCACTTTTTATTTCTTTGTTAGTAAAAGTATTATTTTTACAATTTGTTATGTTTGTTAATTTATTTGTTTTTAATATAGTCATATAAAAATTGCTTGACCGGATTTTTCTACCTCACCCTGTAAATACTAAACATTAATCCAGCAAGTAGAATCCCACCTGCTCACCATGATTTGTTTTATTTTCCATTTAGTTGTTAATTTATCGTTTGCACATTCATCTCTCAAACTTCGTTTATATATTATTTGCTTTCTAGGCGTGCTCTCTCACATTTATTTCGGCGTAGCATTGTATAGCTTTGTTTTATTCTCTAGATAACACCTTTTATTTTAGTTACTGCGTTTTATTTCCTGAAAACTTGAATATTTTTTACTTGTTATTTCTTTTGACATGCTCTCCAGTTGGAAGATATTATTCTTTTCTCTATGTTTTACAATTCATTTTTTTTTCTATTCAATGTTATTTGGGTTGTTTTCTTCTTTTAATTGTAAAGACTAAAGAGATGTATATGGCGAAAGAAATGTTATTTGTATTCAGTTGAAAATTTTTTTAATTCAATAAATTAAAATGGTCCAGATTAGTCTGGAATCATTTTTCATTCCCCTATTCATCATTTTGAAAGTATTTCCAGACCGGTTTTGTCCCAATTTCCAATGAAATATTTTGCACTGACAAATTTTTTATAAATAATTCTTTTTATAATGTTAGAAAAATGGTGAATTGCAACACATTTCAAAATGTTGTATTACTTATCTGAAAAATTCCTTTAAAGTAACTTAATGTAGTTAAAGAGTTACTAAAAGGTCTTATCATATATTTTTTTAAATATTTTTGATAATTTTTTAATATTTAAATCTTTTTTATATTTTAGGGAGATTTTTATATTTTCCAAGGATTGAAATTTCATGTGTCACATCTGGCGAATGCGATTTTCAATACAATCAATAACTCAGGATAAATATTTGGTAATTAATGGTTAGTAATTTACATTAGAATTATTCGCTAAAGGTGTCAAGGTCAATTTTCGATTGTTGAAGGTGACCTCATTGGAAGCTGTGATGCATTTTCATCACATAAATACCAATTTTAAGCAAAGAAAAAAAATCACCACTAAACAAGAAAAAAAATAATAATAACACTGTTAAACATTTGATGAATGGAAATGGAGAATGTAATAAGCATCCCCTCCTTTATTCAATTTTTTTTACCTGTGTTAGAACATATTAAATAGAAAGTTTTCAATCTTAGAAACAGTGAAAGCTGTCTTTCACTAAGTAGTCTAAAAATGCTTTAAACATATGATGTTGCAAACGACGACACTGGTATTGTTACCTTGGGAACATAATAGTTTTCATCTGGTTCAGAACGAATGAGGATTCTGGCTTTGGAAACGAAGTAAATACTTGTAACTTCCCAATACAGTAGTCTGAAATTAATTTTTGTTCTTCTATAAATTTGCATTAAAAATATTGCTTTTATTATTTGCAGTTTTTGCCTCTTTTCAATTGTACTCTCTAATTGTACGCATTCTTAAAAAATCTCTTGTGAGATTTTAAAAAGTTCTACAATGTGTAATTAGAACGTAAAATATTGCAAACAACAAATTGTATTACCGTGCCTGACTTTTGGAATATAATTAGTATCATCTGGTCCGTCAAAAGGATTTCTAGCGTAGAAAACGAATTAAGTACTAATAACGTGGAAAATACACTAAGTGCCGAAACTAGCCTGAAATTGATTTTTGCTCTCCTCTAAAATTTTGCCGTTTGGCACTTATATTGTTTTTCATTTCCAATTATGTCTCCATTTTTATAAACTCTTTAATTGTATGCATTCGAGTAATGCATGCACTATGAAGATTTTATAAAGTTCATGCTTCTCTGATCTTATAGCAATCAGCTTTGTAATTAGACAAATCATTTTTCCTTTGATGAAAGCACTTCATTAATGATATCGTACTTTCTGAAACTCTTCATGAAATTGCTAAGTGGAATTGAAGCATTAATGTCATTATAAATAGATTAAGCTTGAGATTGTCGGATAAAATAGAGGGTCTGGGAACGGGGATAGTTATCGAGGATATATTATAAGTCATTATTATCGAAGCAGAAATATTTAAAAATATATAATAAATTTGTTATGCAATTTATTGGAAAAATTATGATCATGGTACGCACATGCTTTACTAAATTGAAACTAATAAAGAGATCCCTTCAGGAAATACTGTTTTCATTTACATGCAGTGGTGCAATGATTAACTTTGGTATTGTGGTATGTTTGGTATTTGATATTAAAATTGTTGCTACTTATGGCTCTTTACAAGCCTGCTGAGAGTTATATGTCAGCGATTTAAGCCAAAATGTGCGTGTCGATTTTTTAGCAGCGCCAACTAGGGCCAAGATTACGACTTAACTACTTCATGTTTCACATTCGCCTACACAACCCCTTTTTACACTGAAACACATTTATACACCCACAAAAGATCACCTATGCATGAAAAAGGATGCACAGATCACGGGAAAGATACGCTACCCCAATGCCAGGACGTCGGTTGATATAAATATGTAACCATATGTATTAAGCCCAAAATTATAGTGTTATGGACTAGTTGGTAATTTTTTTATTAATATACAGTGGTATAAGCCATTATTAGAGCATCGAAGCCAAATTTCCAATTTTTAAACTGTCAGATGTAGAATGACAACATTAAGGTATTTGAATATTTATAAAAGTACTTGCTTTCTCAATCAAATTAAGTAAAATATTCTTGATTCATTAGCAATTTAAATTTTTTTTTAATCCATCCATCAAATAAAAGTGGATCATAATGCTTTGGAAATAGTTATTTAAACGAGTAGCATTAAAATTACACCATTACACCATTTACAAGCTACCACCAAAGAGATCAACCAATCAACGGCTGGAACTTGCACTGAGCCATCTTCGAATAGAGAAATTTAAACCTTCATAACTTATTTCAAATTATAAAGGATTACATTCTTTCGAAATTAAATCTGTTTCAGTCACGAAAGATTGGAATTTTCTTTGATTAAATGTTTGAGTGTCAAGGAAAATGCCGTACAAATCTAATAACCCAATCTTTGTGACTCAATAGGTAAAGTATTTCATTTCTATTTGGTTGGTCCATGGTTCGAATTCCGACGCATTTGTTTGTACAAATACGGAAATTCTTTTTTAAAAATGGTATTTATTGTTTATCTAAGAACTGGAAAGCTTTAAATTTTTCTTAAATATCCAAATTGGATTGTTCTAAAATTTTCTATTGTAGTCCAGTCAGTAATAGGTGTATTCAATCACTAGCTGTTCTTTCGTTCTAATAAATCTAAATGTTTGTTTAAATTAACGGCGTTGTTCTTTACATTTTCGTGACAATAGTGTACTAAATATGACTAAAAGAAGAAAAAAATTTAAAGATTTAAATTTCGTAATTTTTTTAGTAGTGAATTTAATCATTAAAATATTATATAATATGATTCTTCGTATCATTTAGAAAATCTGCTCCAGTGGAAGTGTGTCCATATATCTGAGGATTTGAAAATTAATTACAAGAAAATAATAAGAATCTAGACTGAACTTATGTATTTAGCATTATTAATGGATAATTACTTTTTATAAAAAATGTAACATCTTCGTTATATTTAATTCTAAAATAATGAAATAGAATTTGGAAAGTCTGATCATTTTATCTTTTATTAAAAACATTGGACACCAAGAATATTCAACACAAATTAACCTAGATTGAACAAAATTCTGATAAATCCGGTAATATTCCTACGAATAAAGGATACATTCACCAAATGTCAACAAAATATTTCACATAGCTATGATTTTTAGATTAAAAAAATAAATATCATAACGAAGCATTAAAATAATTGTATGAAAGTAATAAAAATAATTTTTTTAATATTTTCTTGCTCCCCCAATTAATTTAATAGAATGAAATTCTAGGAATAAGATAATTTTAATCATACACTGAGAAAGATGGCTAGTTTCATTTGATAAAAATTAATTACGTCAAAATTAAAGCTATTTAAAAATACAACTACTCAACAGTTTATCCCTGAATCGTCTGTTGACTACAGAGATGTATTACAGAACACTAAAAGTTCATAACAACCTTTCACCTTTGACAGATGTAAACCTTCTTTTTCAACTTAAAATAACAAACACGAATTATGAGAAAATCCTGCTGGGTTCGTATCTCCGTCATTAGATTGGTTTTCAAAAGGCCAAGTTTAAAATAGGTCACACTGTATTTCACACTTCCGGCTTATTTAAAATTTCAACACCATCTTTATCAGCAATAATGGCGTTGAAAAATGCTCCTCTTCATGGATTTTTATTCTTTTTTTTTTCCTCTCATGATTATTTACATCCATACGTGATTATCATCACAGTAGAAGATATGGATAAATTTATTAGTCTAAAACTTATTCCAGTTCCTATCTTTCGAATACTGAGAATTCAAAAAAATTATATTCTAGAGATGAATGATGAATTATTCTATTCCCTGCTTATGTTGGAAATAGAAATAGTGTATGGATAAATATCGTTTGCACTTTACAAAATATTGGATTAAAACGAATTTGAAAATAGCGCATAGCTACATATCGTTTGCATTTTGCATAATTTTGGAATAAAATAAATTTAGGAGCAAAAATATTTATTAAAAATTGAATATTGAATAAAAATAGATTTGCAGAAATATTCTTAATTTATTTTTTTCGGAATAATCGTATGTAAGGAGGTATCTCATTAAATTTTAAGAATAATTATTTCATATATTAGGTTGTTCGGAAAGTAATTTCGTTTTTTCCTGACAAAGGATTTAATTGCATTTTTCGCACCCAATTTCATACTTAAACCGCAAAATCATTTTATGTTTTAAGAGCTGATATAGCAAGGCTTGAGTGTGAAAAAGTGCAGCTGATTCTTCGCAGTAGTTTTTGGATGGTACCCTTTTAAATATGGAGAGCAATAAACAGCATTTTCGTCATTTTTTTCTTTTTTGCTATAAAAGGTAAAAATGCTGTTCAAGCCAGAAATAAATTAGCCAATATGTGTGGAGAAGATGTGTTAACAGTACATCAGTACCAGAACTGATTTGCAAAATTTTTCCTTCAAATCAGGAGGCCAAAAACCACCTCGATCAGTTTTTTTTTACAGCAAAGACCAAAACTTTTATGAGCGTGTAATCATGTTACTACCAAAAATATGGCAAAAGGTATTAGACCAGAATGGCAATTTTATAATTTAATAAATAATTTATTCATTAAACGAAAATTTCTTTTCATTTTGACAAAAAAATACGAAATGACTTTCCAAACAACCCAATATATATGATTAAACTTTTCACTGTTTTTCACACTGCTACAATAATTATTGAACTCAAAATTTCTAAGATATGAAATCTTTTTTTCTACAATATAACATTTTTATGGAGTTTTTCAAAAATGAAGTCATTATAATAGAAAAATATAGAAGTATTATTTTCTTTCACAGATAAAGGATAAATTTGGATTTGTTATAACACAAATATTATGCAATGATTATATATCTAGTACTTATAATAAATCTAGTAGCAATAATATATCTAATTCTAATATAATATCAGGTATCTTTCGAAAACAATCTTCGGGTTCTACTTTAAGTCTCTATTATCATTATGATATACCGAATTTTTTCTGAATTAGGAATTCCACTTTCTGAATTCAATAAATTAGATATGTTATAGCATTTGTGTTGAAAATTTAAGAAATAAGCAGTGATAATTTAAGAAATAAACTTCTTAAAATATATTACACTGATAATTCATAAATTTTATGAAATATCAACTTTTACGATATTATGAAGAAACGCTAGCGAATAATATGAAAATTCTGAGGTGTCACTATCTGCAATAGGTTGATTGAAATAATGGAATAAATGGAAAGTTAGAGTAAAAATGCAATTTTTAAAAAATTTCCAATGATTTTGAAAATAAGCATGTATTTTGTAATTTACTGACGAAAATTCGTCACATTCAACTACTTTTTCCAAAACGTTTTTGTTATAAAATAGGTCTCAAATTATTACTTTTTGAAAAATAAAAAAATAGATAAGAAGATTTTAAGATTATTTTGTCAATTTTTATGATACTGTTTACATCCATAATTTAAAGAAGAAGTGTTTTATTTTCTATTCAATCCAGAAAGTTTGCTCTCCACTTTCAGTATTTTACAAGATAATTGCTTTAACATCTTTTATAATTTATTTTCCGGTTCCCCCTAGTTAATCTTTGAGAAGGCGTTTATTCTTACATACATTTCATGGTTATGTAACTTAATTCGGGAATTTGCTAATGCATTGGTAATTTTCCAATAGAATGTTTCTCAAGTTTATCGGATATAACCCTGATGACTTGGTTTTAGGGTTCGCTGAAAAACACTAGCTAGGTCAGCGGTCATATGTACGAATCTGAACAGCAGTATTTGCCTCCGTGTTCAAGATATACTATTAGATTTACTTCGATCATCTGTAGAAAATATGCTGTTCATGATATACTGTAAGATTTATTTCGATCAGCAGTATAAAATAGGAACTGCGATTATTTATCATGAAAGGAAAGGGGCATATTGAGCAGTTTTAATGTTATTTATTTATATTATTTCAGATTTATAAAGTATATTGAATATTTTTAAGTATATCTCAGTGTCTCCTTGTCGAAGGAATTTTATTTAATAAATGTCATCAGAATTACTTTATCATGATAGAATTTATCTCATTTGGATCAATAGAACGTATGTTGAACCCCTTGAAGTGAGTAATGCATCTTTTATGTGAGTAATGCACCCTTTAAGTGAGCTATGCACCTAGTTCGCAAAAACATTTTATGCTGATTTCACCAAAATTGCATAGATAACATATAGGAAAATACATTTTTATTCATTTTCACTATATTACATTAAAACATTACCCACTTTCTGATTAAAACAAAATACAGATTCCTTGAATTTGCCATCCGAGTTGAAGAGATTTTCTTTCAA
This sequence comes from Argiope trifasciata, assembly GCA_026543055.1. Lineage (NCBI taxonomy): Eukaryota > Metazoa > Arthropoda > Arachnida > Araneae > Araneidae > Argiope > Argiope trifasciata. Next base: position 8,919,513 of record JAPMOQ010023314.1, on the reverse strand, counting down.
ATGTCTTTTCAGAGAACCAAATTTATGAAAATCGTAGGGCGACATGTCCGGGCTGTAGAGCGGAGAGTAGAGCTGCTCCGAGTTGCACTTGGTCAGTTCCGCGTGTTTGACCCTGGGGAAGTGGGGATGCACTTTACCATGTAGAAAAACCACACCCACCGGGATTAGCCTGTATTTTGTTCTTCATGGACCTGTGTAGTCTTCGGAGTGTCTAACAACATACACTGATGGAAAAAAATCCCAACACTAGGAAGAAGTTGTGCTAGATAAACGAAATTTGGTAGGCGTGTTTATACATCTGAAAGATAATGTCGATTCAAATTTCGAGCTACGCGCGTAAATGTGGCGCTAGTAGCGACACTATGAACATGCAAATGAGGTTTGCTTTAAATAAGCGCTGTAAGGTTCGTGATCGTTATTTGCAGTTGAGATTTGACGTAGTGGGTTAATGTTAGTCAAGGATGCCTCTGAGAAATCGAAGAAGCCATTATCAACAGCTCACTGAGTTTGAACGAGGTCGTGTTGTAGGGCTACGAGAAGGTGGGTTTTCTTTCCGCGATATTGCTGAAAGACTTGGCAGGAATGTATCCACTGTGCATGAGTATTGGCGGCAGTGGTCATGGGAAGGTACTGCCTCAAGAAGACCAATTCAAGCTGCAGTTGGCACCACAGTGACACAACGAACTGTTACAAATCGGTTACTTCCAGGACAGCTCCGAGCCAGACGCCCTGTATAGTGCATTCCACTGACTCCAAAAAACTGCCGTTTGCGACGTGAGTGGTGTCAAGCTAGAGCTCATTGGAGGACGGAGTGGAGATCTGTTGTGTTTTCTGATGAAAGCCGGTTCTTCCTTGGTCGCAGTGATAGCCGTTTGTTGGTTAGAAGGAGGCCAGGTGAACGTCTGCTAGTGACCTGTCTGCGGCCTAGACACACAGGACCTACTCCTGGAGTTATGGTTTGGGGAGCAATTTCGTATGACAGCAGGAGCACTCTCGTTGTTACCCCACGCACCCTGACTGCAAATTTGTACGTCAGTCTAGTGATACAACCTGTTGTGCTCCCATTCAGGAACAGCATTCAAGGGGTTTTTTTCCAACAGGATAACGCTCACCCTCATACCACTGTTGTAACCCAAAATGCTCTACAGAGTGTCGACATATTGCCTTTGCTTGCTAGATCACCAGATCTTTCTCCAATCGAGCACGTATGGGACATCATTGGGCGACAACTCCAGCGTCATCCACAACCAGCATTAACCGTCCCTGCATTGACCTCCCAAGTGCAACAGGCATGGAGCTCCATCCCACAAACTGATATCCGACACCTGTACGACACAATGCATGCACGTTTGCATGCCTGCATTTAAAATTCTGGCGGTTACACCGGTTACTAATGTACCAACATTTCACATTTGAAATGGCTCTACCTGTGATCTTGAAACTTTAATCAATTAAATATGTTACCTAGACAAATGTATTTCTAAAATTTCATTACTGTACAATAAGTTTTTCTTGGTGTTGGGATTTTTCTTCCATCAGTGTATAGCGGAGTAAATGGTTCTTCTGCGCTCGAGGAATTCAACAAGTAACTTACCTTGTACTGTTAACTCAAGGTCATGGTCACAGGAATTTTGGGAATCCTTCTGCTCGTTGATCGATGGGATAGTTATGCTTAGGCCTGTAGTGTACACTTTGAATAAAGTCTTCATTTATACCCACTGTGTTGTTTCGTACTTTTGCATTTGAACACCTCTAGTAAATAAAAAATGGAATAATACAAATCGTCTCCTTAAAAAATAAAAGAAAATATGAGTAATACATGGAAAACTTTCTCACATTTAGATATATATCTAAAAAATTATCGGCCTTTCTTTGAGTTATTGAAAATTAATACTCACTGAAGTAATAGCAAAAATAGTTTACAGATGTGAAAGATTAAAAAAACTATAATGCTCCTATTTTTGCTTAAATTTTGAACAAATTTTGTTTTATCCTACAATAAGTATGTTGCCCCATAAATAATTAAAAATTTCTTTTCACATACATATTCACTATCATTTTAATATAAATACAAATTAATTAGTTAAGATAAAATATTCTACCAGCCGTAAAGATAGAATAGATGATTTGAAGATTTTATTATTTATTTCTGTTTCATAATACATTGAAAAACTGGTATAAATTTATCATACAAACGCTTAGGTTGGATCAAAATCAAGCCATTTGGAATCAGATAGTACTTTCGGAGTTTTTGTATACTTACCTAAGCAAAAAGTCTAATATAAAGTTTTTTATTTGGTTAATATGGTAAATAAGTTTATATAAAGTAATTTCTTTTGAAAATCGATATTATCATATAAGAGACATTATCATAATTTATTAATTATCTAGCCAAAGTCCTGTCATAGTGGTAGCGAGTCTTCCACTTGATCTGAGCTTCCTGGGTACGAGACCCGGTTTAGGGATGCTTGTTCTTCCTCTGTTCTATAGGTGAGATATGTGAATGTGCCCCATCTAAAAAAGGGTTGTTTAAGCGAATGTCATGCGTGAGTAGCTAAATTGTACTTTTGGATTTAGTTGGCGTTACTAAATAAAAAGAGACCCATCCTTGGCTCAATTCAATGTCCATGGCAAGTGTCATTAGAAACAACAATTATTTATCGAAATTATTATATAAGAGGTAGTACAATAGAAAATGTTGTAGAGTGAATCATTTGTAAGATCCAGTTGAAAGTAATAATTAATTTTTCTGTTTCCAAACATCAAGACAATAATTCCAAACTTTTGAAAACATTTCTTTGATGTTGCAAAATTCTGTTCTTAACAATGTACAATGGTGCGGGGGTTGCAACTTTAATAGTGGCAACACTGCTGTAAAAATGCCACGCAACAAAACCAAAAAATGGCACTATACCAAACGTTATTTACATACCTACCTTACCTCACAGAAAAAAAGATTCGTCTTTCCAAGATCACGCGCATGTGGAGTGACGCGACGAACTGATCTTGTATTAGCTTGCGGCCTAAAGTAAGTGTTGTCAGGGTGTTTACAAAACAAGAACAAAGAAGTTAGATAAAAATTGAATGCACCAGAAGACGTACAGCAGTGTCATTACGCTGGATGAGATTTGGGCCAAACCATACCAGCCAAAATTGAAACACCAATCAAATAATGGCGCCATTAAGGATCACCACGAAGTTCGAATTTCTTCAGAACCCCAACAATGTAAAAATTATGCTGATTCTCGTGTGCCACTGTGTTAAAGCATACCATTTGCCCATGGCATACCGTCCAGAGATTTTTTGAAGTGGTAGACCGGTCCATTCAAACTATCAACAGAACAGGCGCAGCTACAGGTGATCTTCGACTTCTACATCATAGGAAACAGGCCGGACACGATGCTGGCGTCTATATTGAAGGACTGTAAAACATGGGGACGTGAATCACTTTTGTATTCCATGTAAATAAATAGTTGCCACTATTAAAGTTCCAACCCTCGTATATGGGTAATTCTTTTATGCCAGAGTTTCTTGTTATTTTCAATTTCTTGTTAGTAAAAATATTATTTATTATATCCGAGAAATATAATTTAAAAGCATGCTAATGTTCTTGCTTTCCACAAGATATTTCTATTATTTGTTAAACTACTATAAATTTTTTCATCAATGCATAAAGACAAGAATTTACAGACGATAGTAATTAGATAAACTGTCTTGTCTCACTCATAAATTCGTATCTGGTCTTAGTAAAAATATCAAATTTTTATTTGCAAGAATATTTCATTTGCTTTGACAAAAATGATTATTTAATACTCAGACACATCTTACCTTCAAAGTAAATATTTTATTCCCCTATTTCACTTGCATTTTAATCATACAAAATATTCATAATTCTTTTCAAAACACTATAATTAAATAACTTACTTTCTAACTGATTTCGCGAAAAACTCCACTTCGCTCCAAAATGTAATGATCCATTGTCCTCCATCTTTGTTTGCATAGCTATCGAACACATTTGCCGATAATTTTCAAAATAGCGTTAGGACACATCAGTAATTTTCGAAGAATTATACCTTTTCAGTCACGGTTCTCCGTTGCTTTTAATTAAAAGCGGTGTGCATAACACTTATGCATTCGCTAAGATATTTTCGAACATTAATTATCGGACAACATATCTAAGCGGTCGATTCTGGAAGCGTTCTATTCAGAAAATATAAACTAATACTGCCAAATGGTATTTAAGGACGGAAACCGTTGCAGTTTCAAAATTAAATTAATCATGCATAGTTGCAAAATTATTCATAGTTGCCATCATTGTTTGATTTTCCCTCTGACAGAAATACGATAAGATTAAAACTGTTAAAGAATTCACTATCTGATTCCATGGTTTAAGGTTTAAAATTGATGAATGTTAAAAGAATACACATTGAAAGTGAAAAATCATATTTTGAAAAGTTCTATTTAAAACATAAAAAATGTATTGTCTCCAAATGATATCTAATTTCAAAAAAAGTGTAGTAGTTTCAAAATTTAATTAATCATGCATAGTTGTAGAATTATTTATAGTTGCCATCATTGTTTGATTTTCCCTCTGACAGAAATAGGATAAGATTAAAATTGCTATTAGAATTCACTATCTGATTCCATTGTTTAAGATTTAAAATTAATGAATGTTAAAGGAATACGCAATGAAAGTGAAAAATCATATTTTGAAAAGTTCTATTTAAAACATAAAAATGTATTATCTCCAAATGATATCTAATTTCAAAAATGTAGTAGTTTCAAAATTTAATTGATCATGCATAGTTGTAGAATTAATTATAGATGCCACCATCGGTTTATAAAAAATTTAAATTGTTATTAAAATTCATTATCTGATTCCACTGTTTCAGAATTACTTTTTGAGTGGATATTAAAATAATAAACAAGGGAATTAGGAAATCATATCTGGAAACATTCTATTCAAAACATATGAACGTATTCCCGCCAAACGATATCTAATTACAAGAAAGTTTTGCAGTTTCAGAATATAGGCGACATATTAAGTAAAATAATTATCATATCAAAAATCTTTATGGGCTCATTAAATAAGTTCAATTTTCCCAAATGTGTCTTAAAATTTAGATAGATCGGCATTTTTTATTGTTATTGAAATAGTTTTAATTCATCACAAATTAAAACTATTCCCAAATCAAATAAATTTCCACGCTTTCTTAAATCCTCTTCTAAAACAGAGCTCGATAAAAATGAATTAGAATATATTACTACTGCTCTCAAATTCGTATATTTAAATAGAAATAAAGTAAATGCATATTGCCTACTGGACATTTTTCTAATAAGAATGGAAGTTTTAAATCTAAGGGGCTTTTTTTCTTACTGTTCGTTCGTTCAAAATTTTCTTTGCAAGGCTCTAAAACAATGGAAATAAAGCTGTTTCGGATTTTATATGTGTTTTTATATTTTATATATGTTATTCATTATATATGTGTGTGTGTGTGTTTGTTTATATATGTTTGTACTAAAAGCATACATTTAATCAACATTAAAATATGTATTTATTTCTTTAAGATGTTATGATTAAAATTTTTATAATTTGCATGACTTTCTCTACCTTCAGTAAATAGGCATAATATTTTATTTCAACAAATTTTTAACTTAGTTTCATTTGAAACAATTTAGAATTAATTAATATTTAATAAAAATTATAGGCAAATTTGTTGGATTTAATATCATGGAACCGATGAGTGAAAATTTTTCATTTCATTGATTTTTCTTATATTCTACATACAAAAATCAAAACCTTTTTTAAAATTTAAATTAGGGATGTAAATTTTTTTATGAATGCTCTAAAATGTAAATTTCTTAAAACTTATGGAATTAACTCTAAGACGTGCAGTAATTATATTTTTAAATACAAAGTCAAAATTTTCAGAATTTTTTTTATGTGTTTAACAATAAAAATATATAAAGTTAAATATTATTACCTAGAGGAAACTCACAACGCATTTTATGAAAAATATCAGTAGCAACCTGAGAAAAAATTGTTGAAAAATCTTTATTTTTAAAAATATGTTAGAGCTTGAAAAAAAACCTCAAAGATATTTTAGAAATTAAATTTTTTTAAGAAATTTAGAAATTTTTCAAAATTTTTGGGGGAAATTGTTATAGAGGGCTGTTCTGAGCGAAATACAATTAAAATATAATATTAAGCATTAAAATATTTTTACGGTGCTGTGCCGCCTTAAATTAATCGTGCATTATTATAAAAGTATTTATAGTTGTCTATATTATATTATTATTTGCTCACTTATAAACACGATAATAGTTGTATTGTTATTTACTTTTACTGTTTGAGTCCGCTTTATTTTTTGTGAAATTCACAGGAAAAATAGGGGGAGGGTCATTTAAAATTCATGCTTATATCAATTTAAAAAAATGCATTTTATAGAACTTCCAAAAAGCAAAATTAATTATTAAGTGGAAATCCATACATATTGCATCACTTAAAATTTTTTTCCCCTGATACTTGAAAGTTATCCAATCAGATAGTTACAATTTTTTTTATGAGCTCTTTTTAAAAAAAAAAAAAAAAAAAAAAAAAAAAAAAAAAAAAAA
>JAPMOQ010023314.1:8883331-8912798 GCA_026543055.1 Argiope trifasciata | reverse complement strand
TAAAAAAAAAAAAAAAAAAAAAAAAAAAAAAAAAAAAAAAAAAACTCGATTTTTTTTTCTCGCAAAATACATAAATATTTGCTTACATGTGGGAAAAAAGTATTTTTTTAAACAACATTTATGCGCGTTTCAAAATTTGGTATAGTATATTGAAGCCTTAATTTATGAAGCGCCATCTATCTTTACCTACTAAAACTAATTTTGATTTTATCCAAGGAACTCGAAGAATGTTCCTATTGATATTTCTTTAAATTTATTTTTGAAAGCTAGTAAATATTTTTAAAATGCATATATATGCATTTGCAATATTGAATTTATATCAAAATTAATTTATAAGTGTTGCAAAAAAAAAAAAAAAAAGAACCGCCACCATGACAAAATACCTATACTTTAATATGCCCAGAGTTTTATAAAAAAATAATTTTCGTCGATAATCCCTCATTTTCTAAAAAAAGTTCATTACCACATATAAAAAGAGTTGAAAATAAATTTGCACCCAAAAGAAATGCAATTTATGTATGAAAAGAAACATTTATATGAAGTGAAGATTCATGTTTAAAATCATACAAAAATGGAACTTTAAGAAATAATCTTTATAACAAATCAAAAAATTCATTTAATAAAGCGTAGAATAAGTAAAAATAAATGGTAATTAATGAATCTATATTCATTTAAAAATAGTAACTATGAACATGAATTTCACTAAAATTTCGAATCTTTAAATAGAAAAACTTAATCAAGTCGCCATAGAGAAGCAGAGGTCGAAAAAGATTTGCATATATTATATGAAGAGAAAAGTAATATTCAAATCTTGAATGCATAATTTTTTGTTAAAGTTTGTTGTAGCATAAACTAATTTAATTCAATAGTAAAACTTTTTTTTAATAGATGAGATATTTTAGGAACTTCTATAAGATGTTTTAATAGATAGATATATTTTCAATGCATAGTTTTTTATGATAAAATCAATGAATAGTTTACGAGAAATGAACTAAGAATATTCCATATAAGTAAACCTAATTTGCAAAAGCGGTTTTATATATGGATTCCAATTTCGTATAGCTTTAATGTGATTTCCTTTATCAGATCTATTACAAGTAGCTTTTAACTATTACTTGGCTTTTCATTTGCTTTCAATAGTTAATTGAAAGGAATATAATTTAAAATTCTATTCATCAAAAGAATTTGTTTTTCTTCTCTAATTATAAAACTTGGGATTTTTTAAAAAAAGAAATTTAGGTCTTTTATTGCAGTTAATTTTGTAATTAATAAAATGCTAATTATAATTTACAAATAAAAACACTGAGACTGAAATAAAATGAATAATCTAATAATGAATAATCACCGAATAAAATGAATAATAATTCATCAGCCAGGAAATTGAGTATGATTATCTTAATGAAAGGAATAATAATTCATTAACCAGAAAATTGAGCCGGACTGTCCTAATAAATTGAATAATAACTCTCCTAAATTATTGGAAAAAATTTTTTAATTGTATAAATCATTATTATTGTCTTTTGTACTCAATTAAAATAATTATTTAAATTGATCACGTTTTAATTAATTTTACTGATAATTTTAATGACTTAATTTGAATTCTTGAAATATGTATTTTTTGTATAAACTGGTGTTTATATACTGGTTTTAGGTGCATATATATATATATATATATATATATATATACTGAAGTGACAAAAGTCATAGGATGAACTGTTAATATCGTGTCGGTCCTCCTTTTGCCCGGCGAAGTGCAACAACTCGACGTGTCATGGAGTCCACAAGTCGTTGAAAGTCCTCTGCAGGAATATTGAGCCATGCTGTCTGTATAGACGTCCATAATTGTGAAAGTGTGGATGGTGCAGGACTTTGGGCACGAACGGACCTTTCGATGATGTCCCATGAAAGCTCGATGGGATTCATATCGGGCGATCTTGGTGGCCAGATCATGCACTGGAATTGTCCGGAATGTTCTTCAAACCAATCGCGAACAGTTCTGGCCCGGTGACATGGCGCATTGTCATCCATAAAAATCCCATCGTTGTGTGGGTACGTGAGTATCCATGAACGGCTGCAAGTGATCTGCAAGCAGCTGAACATAACCATTTCCAGTCAATGATCGGTTCAGTTGCACCAGAGGACCGAGTCCATGCCATGTAAAAACAGCCCACACCCTTATGCAGTCACCACCAGCTTGAACAGTGCCTTGCTGACAGTTTGGGTCCATGGCTTCGTGGGGTCTGCGCCACACTCGAACTCTACCATCAGCTTGTAACAACTGAAATCGTGACTCATCTGACCACGCCACGGTTTTCCACTGGTCTAGAAACCAGTCGATATGCTCACGAGCCCAGGAGAATCACTTCAGGCGATGACGTGCTGTCAATAAAGGCACTCGAGTCGGTCTTCTGCTGTCATAGCCCAAGGAAGACAAATTGCGCCACACAGTCCTATCGGACACGTCGCTCGTACGTCCCACATTGATTCCTGCAGTTATTTGACGAAGTGTTGCGTGTCTATTAACATTGACCATTCTACACAGACGTCGGCGGTCTTGGTCGTTAAGTGCAGGTGGTCGCCCACTGCGCTGTCCATGATGGGATGTGATGCCTGAAATTTCATACTCTCGGCACACTCTTGATACTGTGGATCTCGGAATGTTGAATTCACTAACGATATCCGCAATGGAATGACCCATGCGTCTAACTCCAACTAATATTCCACGTTCAAAGTCTGTTAATTCTCGTCGTGCCGCCATAAATCACGAAAAACCTGTTCACATGAATAACTTGAACACAAATGAAAGCTCTGGAAAAGGAACTGCGCATTTATACTTTTTCGCTGCGATACTACTGCCATCTGTATATTTGCATATTGCTATCCCATGACTTTTGTCACTTCAGTGTATATACCTAAATTTTCTCTAATTTCAAAATTATGACGCCAGATATAGTTAGAAAAGTGATACCTAGGTGAAATTAATATGGTTATGCGTTATGGAACGGTTACTAACTTTAAAAAAACAACAAAAAAACGGATTTTTTTTATCTTTATAAAAGTGATAAAAATAAAAAAGTTAGTAAGGGTATTGTACGCCATCACAATTTCAGACAAGCCATCATGAGTACATTTATGTTATGAACACATAAATTTCAAGTTTGCTTGTTTTTAATTTCTAATACAATGGTATCACGATTAGGTAAATATGTTTCTGAAAAGGAAGCTCTTGCAAAATCCTGAATAAATTAGTAAAACAGTTGCTGGCATTTGTCCAGTAGTTTTTGTCACCTTAAGATCCTTCCCGTCAAACATTCACATTTCAATTCTCTTTCGTGGCTGTCATTTGCCATTTTGAGGTATGTTGGAAGAATTATTTGAGTTATAAGCTCTTCACTTCCCAACATAACCCCATAGAGTAATAGAGTTGCAATGAAAATTATTAATAAATAAATGTGCTGTAAATGGATTTTAATTACGAGAATTATTATTGTTTTTAACCTAAAAGATATAAAAAATTATGAAGATGTTGTTGTTGTAGTGTCTATAAAAGTGCAAAGTGCAAATAAAATCTATATTCCACCAAAAACCTGGGTGACGAGATCTGCCAGTTCTGGAGCCCGATGGCCATGGAGGATCTCAATGTATTGTGCTCCAAGGAGGAAGAGGGAGCGGATAATGGCATGACAGTTAAAAACATGCTCTGAAGTCAGTTGGGATTGAGAACAGTGCTTGCAATTGGGATAGGATTTAATACCAGTTGATGATATCTTCATGCCTTTGAAATGTCTAGTACGTAGCCGAGCTATTGTAGAGGAGTGGTTTCTTAGGCAGTCTAGGTCAGGGATTATTGCCAAGCCAAAATGTTGATTGTAGATCCTTTATGAAGATGTAAACCTGTAGAATTAAATAAATTTACTCTGTAAACTAACATACCCTGGAATTAGTCTGCATGGTATTATCTAATGAAAAATATCACCTCTGATTAATAGAAAGCTGTTACGATCATTTGAAGAAAAAATTGTGCAATATAATCCTTAACGAAAGCAATTCAACAGCATTATTAAACGCAAGGTGGAAATAACTTCTGTATAGTCAAATAAAGTATAATGCCTAGAGAAATACAAATCGAGGAACATAAATTTATTTCCTTTAATTGCACGTTAAATAAATAATGTAAGATATTTAGATAATAAAGAATTTAATTTTTAAATCTGAAAATTACATTAACTTAATCTCATATTACTGAGATAAACCTATAAAAGAAAATACAAGTGTTTCACAAAATTAAGCAAATTAGAAATTTTTGTTTTGTTTGCAGAAATCTTTTAATCTACTTTGCTTTAGCGGTGTAATCAGCGTTTATTTTTAATGTAGCAACCCGAAAAAATTAAACATGTGTGTTTCTTGTATCTTGCTTTCGAATTGGAGTCGTTCAGTTTCACTTTTTCATCTGCTCTTTTTTCCCTTAAACTATTACTTGCAATTTCTTTAAGTTCATGTAGCTAGTAGAAAAATAAAGGAGAACTGTAAATTTTCTGTACAGACTTTTTTCTCTTTTGCTTTTTAATTATCAGATAGCTATCTAAATTTTGTTTTCCATTCTGTTGACAGACATTTTTAAAAAGCATTTTAATTATTCTGAATTAAAAGTACATGTTGATGTTTTTTAGGTAGGTCAAAAGCTATACATAAATGTTTTTAAACATATGTATTCTGACCAAACTTTGTATATAGGGAAAAAACTCTTAATTCCTTAATTGTGTAAATGTCAAGATTCCTTAAAGCATCTTATTTTAATTTGGCATATTAGGCAAAAAAACATCCTGAATTATTAGCAATAATATCTATTGATATTTAAAAGGAAAGGGATGCATTATTTGTTTTGAAATGTTGATAAACTTAATTAATTCCTTAACTATGTTGCCCGTATGTCACACGTGCATCGATTTATCGGAGTTTTGATAGTTGTAAGCAAAAACTAAACCAATCATAACGATTATAATTCATTGTTAAAATTACTCCGACTGCATAGCTATGTCAAATATTCAATGGATTTCCATTTGAATCAAATATCAATAGAAAATTCTATTGAAAAAACTACAAAAGCTGAAGCCAGTACAGAAAATATTGAACTTTGTTTTTCTCTTTCTGATGAAGTCCTAATTCTTTCCAAGGAATTTTATCAAATTTGAAATCAAAATTGACTTTCGGAATCCGAGGACTTTCGAAAATTCATCCTGATTATTGGTATATGTACAAGTTTCATCTGTGCAGAGGCTTGTAAAATGATGTTATAGGAGGAAAAGGTGATCTTAAAAAATTAAAGAAAATATGTAGAGAGAAAAAATGATAAAAATATAACTTTCTTAATGATCTCAATTGTAATTAAAAAACTATAATATGGTTTTTTTATGGGGAAAAAAAGCTAAAATCGTATAGAAAAAATTTCTTTCTATTTCTCATATAAAATGTATTTTTGAAACTGTACTTAAATTTTTATAATATTTATGCTTTCTCCTATTCTTTATTGTCTCATCGTGCCAGAGGGGCGTTTCTGAGTGGCATGGGTGAAGTTCGTCATTAATGTGTATGTACTCTTGGTTAGAGCACCTGAACTGTGAAATGACATTGCTCTTTGCCCAAGTAAAGCTTGAAAATCATTACACTTGTCCAGTTGAAGCCTGAAGGTCACTGCACTTTTCCTAATTCAAGTGAGGACACACGTGGGGCTAAGTTGGCCTTTTCCCTCTGGTGCCCCAGATTTCAGAAGTAATTGAAGTTGTTCTTTTACCACCATTTTAGTCATCAACTGTTAGAAGATTTTGGGATCCATGAAGATGGTCTATCAAAACCGGAATATCAAGTTTTGCTATTACGACTAGCGACAACAAAGATAATGCAAATGAATCAGAAAAAATAAGAAAGGTGCATCAAAAGAACTTGTTCAAATTGCTCCTTTTTTACTACCATTTTATTCATCAAATGTTAGAAGATTTTCGGATTCATGAAGATGGTCTAGTAAAATTAGAGTATCAAGTTTTGCTACTAAAGTTAGCAACGACAAAGATTATGCAAATGAATCAGCAAAAATAAGAAAGGTGCCTGAAAAGGTGCAAAGGAAACAGAAGTATTATCGAATTCTGGCTATATGAAGTATGATCACTAATAACAAGTAATAAAATTTGAACTAGTTCTTTTATATTAATTTTAAATCTCAGATGTTTAAAATTAATATACTAGATTTTGGAAAAGATTAAGATTTAGTCCTTTTTTAATTTAGTTTTCTATTATATAAAATGATTACCGTCCTATTTAGTTCAGATAATCGAGATTTTGTTATGCATATAAATACGGAAGTTAATCAAATGTCTTTAGAGTTACATGATTCCAACACTAGAACAAATTTAACACAGACAGTAAAGCTCTATCAAAGCCTTTATTAGCACAAGATATATCATTTCTCTACTAGTTTATTCTTTACCCTGAATCATGGATAATGTAATAGAAATATTATAAAAATGATGTTAGTGATTCTGCGTTAATAAAGATGTATTTATCCTATGAGATTATTCATTTATTCAAATAAATCCAATAATATGATTAATATTTTCCTCTGGAATGTTCACTCTTGTGTATATCAAAGATTAGGTTTATGAAATTCTGTACCGTGTTATCGAAAAAGATTTAGTATGTGGCAAATGAGGATGATAGAAAAGGCAAACCACTTAGACATCAAATAAAAGCGTTTATTTCATGTCGACATGAAGGATTGATCCTGAAATTTATTGTCAATACTTAGTTTTATATGCATGCATCGATACAAATTATGGTTATAACTAAGATATACGATTACATGTATCATGTTTTTGCAAGAATTTAAATCAGCGGCATCTATTGGTAAACATAAGAAGTATCTATATAAAAGACAATGGGCTTGGATTTTAATAATTTACTATTGCTTTATTGTAACCATTTTGAAAATTTTTCACTTAGTATTATTGAGTGCATAAAGACCCCAATCATGGAAGATTCCAAACAGCATTTTTAACATTCATTGCCTTCTTTTTTGTTAGATTTGAAGAAATCGGCCACAAAACCTATCAGACACTATTAGAAATTTATGGTATGCTACTTCGTTATATCCCAATTATCGGTTTTGGTTTCAATAATTTAAGAGTGGCGATTTTGATGTCAATGTGAGAGACCGACCTGGAGGACCAGAATAATTCGAAGACAATCATTTGCAAGACTTATTGGAAAAAAAAGTAGGAAAAGGCTACAGAAAATTACGGAAAATATTTTGATTAACATACATAGTGCCAATGCTGCTCAATAAATGAGTTTTTAATGTGAAAGAAATGATCGAAATACAGGCCAGCATCGTATAATATATGGGTATGAAGAGTTACAGTTGGAATGCTATTGGATAATCATCACGATTCGAATCTGAGATTTTCCTTTTGAGATTCGAATCTGTAGATCCCGATAAGTCATTAAATTGATTCCGAACACAACGTGGATATTGAAACGAATTAAAATGAATGTTAATAGAGACATAGAGCCACTGCAGCTGATACATGGTTTTTCTTGCACCCTTCCAAAGATTCTTTTTCAAAGCATCTTTCCGTTCACCTTAAGTCTTGAGGATGCCCACCCTGTGAGTACTTATTTTTTATATGTAGATATTGAATTCATTTTTCATGTAGACTTTGTTATTATGTTAAGAAGTAATGACAGTACTATTTCTTAGCATAGTAATGTTGACTTAATATTATTTGTCTTTCCCGAAATTGCTTGGTTAAATCATGTTGAAACTGTACTGTATTACACTGGTGTTTTACATATCATTTGGTATTTTCTTTTTGTTTCAACTAATTACAGTAATCAACAATATATTACTTTTTTGGGTCTATCTTGCATTCTTTTGTTGTTGCTGTTGTTGTTCAGATCCATATTGATGTTGAAACTACGTTATTCTAAAAACATTTAACGTATATTTGAATGCACTGTATACGCACATTTGATAATGATATTGACAATAGGTTGTGTTCTTGAGAGTAAATTTTGTAATAAAAATGACTTTTTAACTTCAGAAGCAAACTAAAAATTGCCAACTGTCATCGTATCACTCTGTATACTTTAAATTATTATTATAATTAAAAATGCATTTTATTATTTGCGTAGCTAAAATTTTTTCTCTTCTGTGAATTGTACATTTTAACAGTTTTGTTCCTGTTGTGTTGTTGTTTCTTATCCACCTTGGATTGAACACCAAACAGAGTCCAAGAGATCGAATCGCAAGATAAGACTGTAAACTTCCCCCCCCCCCTCCCCCTTAATTCACCAATTGCCTCACAGAGGCACCACTGCATTCAATGATATGAGGGGGAAAAGTGACGATCAAGCATTGGCAAGGGGTATACATCTTTTGGCCTCTGATGAACAAAATACTTTTTATATAGTATACTTAGCCTAGATAAGAGAGTTTGAGCACTCCTTGGACTTGTGCACGCCAGAGACAAGCCTGGACACCAACCGGCACACAAATTATGTGCTTGGGAAATCCTCCATTTCGGTTTAGTTCCAGTTTAAACAAGGTGTGGATCTGTGTTGTCTGTAATCTACACAAAAGGAAGGGGGATTGGGAAATACACTGTCACGTATGGGTTGAGTTAATGGGGGCGCCTAGCTAAGGCAGGGGCTTATTCCCGGGAATGAGAGACTGCAAAGAGCCTGACGGTCAGTCTTCTTTGGAGAGATATGAAGTTGGTGGCCAGATGGTAGGGTTTAAGTAGTATTGACGAGGTGGGTGAGAGGGTAAGGTGGCGAGTGTCAGGACTAATTTTGATTGGTTGTAATATAGGCGAGGGTGTGGGGGTATGCTGCCTTTTGACTAAGTTTGGTTCATCAATTATGAAATATTACTTATGATTTTTTATTTAGAGTTTATTTTGTAATTATTTAATGAAAAATAAATTTTAAGGAATGGTGGGAGAAAAAATTTTAAGTATTTCTTGCCCAATATATGTCAGCATTGGGCATGAAATGTTACATATTACAAAAGTTTCTATTTATTTTGCAGTTTTTCAATAAATCACTGCCACGTTAATTGCACGATTATCTTTTTAAGAGTCTCTGCTCTCACGTGTCCATGCTGTGATCTAAGGCCATAGACTCCAATTACATCGCTATGTTCGGCCATAGCGGCATAGACAAATATGTTAACGGTTTCATTGTTACGACGTTTCGTAAAATTTAATTATTATTTCAATTGAAAATATATGCATGTATTCTTTTATTTGTATGCTATTCTTTTATTTCCACTTCTCTTGTATGCTATTATTTTGTTTCTTCTTCTCTTGAGCGGAATTCTTTTGAATTTTTTTTTAAGTATTTTTAACAGAATTTTGAAAATATTAGTTTCGTAAAAAACGAAGTAATTTAACACATATTTGAAAAAAAAAAAAAACAGTTTTTTTAATTGACAAAGATACCGTTATTTATTAATTTTAATTTTTTCTGAAATTTGCATTATTTTTATTAAAACAAAAATTAATTAATTAATGAACAGAGCCGTAGATAAAAGTAAAAATATTCCAATAAACTAAAATGTTGCAAACAGTTTCATTCTTTTTTCAGAAATTTTAAAAGTATGATATGTAAACTTTTAAATAATTGTCTCCAACTTACATAAAAAACATTCGGAACTGAGATCTTGAAAGTTTTTAGAGCCTTAAAATAATCTTTAGTAATTTTAGAAATCATTATTACATTATAGAAGCGATTTTAATATTGAAAGAAAATAGGAAAACTGCAAATAAGCGTTTTATAAGGGGCAGTCAAATGGAAACGAGACGTAATATTGTAACGTCCCCCTTTCCCATTCCTCATAAGTGGTATTTCCAGCCAGCTGTGTTACCACCTGTTAAAACACTCCTTTGGTAAATGCCTTCAAACTACCAGATGGGGATCTTCTTATCGCGAGTGGTTATTGCACCTGGTCATTAATGATGCCCAGCTGAAGAACCACATGTGGGTTCTCATCTTTCAAGATAAATTTATTACACCTTCAATTGGAAGGAGAGTCAAGGCATCTGGATGTTAAATTTTTCCCATTTTGAAGAGACTTCAGAACAGTCAGTTAAAGGACGCATCATTAACAATTCCCACGATCGACTGGTGATTATTGAGGGGGAACATTTTGCTGAATAACTAATGGGCGGTAGAAAGCTCAAGTGGATCAATATGTAAGGAGAGGCGGAAATTAGGCAGAAATAAAAGGCGCGTTTTTTTAACGGAGGGTAGATAAACTTCTTGGGTTGCGGACTGCAACGATGATGGACAAGTAGTTTAATGATGGACAAGTAGTTGAAGTTCGGTGAATTCCTAGAGCTATCCCTGGAGTAGCCATGTTAACTAACAATCTGTGAGTTTCTGATGGTGTTATTTCTCCTAATCGATGGAGAACTTATTTCACGATATGCCTTCAACCTTCGACTGTTGTGTAAACATCATCCACTTCAAAATGATGTAAATATCAAATATTGGAACCTAGATAAGAAGAAGTTGTTCTTATGTACATACATGGCTATAAATAAACGAATTGTATGAAAATCTACTCTCGTATTTGATCGGTCAGATTCAAGACATTACACTATATAATTAGTATATCGCAAAAGTTGATAATGTAGAAGGGTTCGTGAATAAAAGTGTCTTCTATTGGGAATCAGAAAGGTTCAGCGTGAGTGTTCACCACTCGGTCATTTGTCTGTCAGACGTGCTTGAAATTAAGTCGGCAAGTCGTGCATGCGTCCGACATCACTATGATGACCAGGGAAGGGGATCAACTTGGTGCAGTGTACTTTTTTGCTGTAAATAGATTATCAGAGAGTGAAACTCATGTTTTTTCTCTGAAGTTCTGTTTGATTCTTGCAATAATTAAGAGCAAACTGTCAACAAGACATCATTTGAGTGCCTACGATCATGGATGAGCAGTTGGACGACTAGAAGCAGGTCAAAGTGTGCTTCAATGAGAGTATCAAAGAGTGTCATCTCGTGATTAAAGAAGGGCAGGCAGAAGGAATTGCTTTATAACAGCAATCCGGGGGTCATGGTAAGAAGATCGCACATTTATAGGACTTCTATGGAGCCATCGTGGCAAAAAAGGACAGAAATTTAGCTCTTGGCCATGTAGATTCAAAATTTGCAAAAGCTCCCGGCACACATGTTTTTACAATAACACTCACGATTATTAAATCAAGTTAGTTTGTATGCACGGGAGACGGTTTATTGCATCCTGCTTAAACCACACCAGCGTCGTGAGAGATTACGTTGGTGTAAGGACATGTTTATTGGAATATCTAAAATTGATCTAGAGTAAGGCTCTCGTTTAAGTGTAACAGATGATTCTGACCATCAATTGCTGTAGAAAGAGCGTGAAACATGCTATGCATAACAGTTTGTTAGTGAACGTGATAGGCACGATCCAGGCCTGATGATGTGGGCAGGCATCACAAAAAATTAGCTCCGCTTCGCATCTTTGTGCGAGGAAATATTACATCGCAACGGTGTTGCAGTGAGGTTTTTCTGGATCGTGCTTGTCTTTTTAGAGGTGCTGTAGGTCCAGTGTTTTTATTGGTGAACGAAAATGCGCGGCCACACAGAAGCATTGTGGTATTGAATACACTGTAAAATGAAAGTATTGTCCGTATGCAATGGCCTGCTTACTATTCTGACCTAAAATTGAAAATCCCTGGGACTTGACAGACTTGGCTGACGTGTTTCACAAAGAATCATTCTTCCCCGAACATTGTAAGATCTTAAAATTGCCTTGAGAAAAGAGTGGGATTGTATTCCCCATGAACTCCTCGATTATTTAGAGGAGAGCATGGATAACAGATGCGAAATTTGCATTAAGGCCATCACGCATCTTACTAAGGTACGCAAGTCTGAATCATTCTGCTTTGAAGATTAATTTTGTGGGGATTTTTGGAAATCATCCAAGGAGTATCTTTTCTGTTTTTAATTCATCAGTGCGTCGATATGCACCATTTTGCACTATAATAAATGCACATCCTCCCTACTAAATATGTACTTAGTTTCACTTCTTCAATTAGTGTCAATACCTAATTATTTCAAAAAACGTAACTATTCCTTAGCAATTGTCAGGCAGTGTAATTATGGCGATTGATTTTCAAACAAAGTAATACTTAATAGCTTATTTACTTTATATCCATCTGTCTCGCTTTTATTTGACTGCCGTTTATATAATTTTAAACAATCTTGCATTCTTTATTAAAATTAATTATAATTCAATGCTAAGTTAGAAGTTATGTGTGACCTAAATCTTTGTAATCTATACAATACCTTACCAACACCTTAAACTATATATAATTGCAATTCACATTAGCAGATACAAAATAGCCATTTCTGTACAAGGCTTTGTCGCCACGCCTGTATTGTTCATTCCACATTTAAAAGCAGCGCCAAATATTCAATCAGCTCGGGACCTGTTCAACAGAGCGGACGACGGATGCCATTTCGCTTCACTTCACTTCATGCCCTCGGAGCGATCGACAACCATTCATCGAAGAACAAGGCCCTTATCAGCTCCCCCCCCCAAGTTCGCTTCAAACGGAGGGAATTAAGTAAAATGCTGTTTAATAATGCATACATTGCGTCTAGGAAACATTTTAATAATTTTAGAAGCAGGCCTATTGATTGCAGCTTTTGAACAGACACAAGTCTCAGTCACTGGCCTATTAAAATTGTTTCGACTGCTTAGCGTTTATATTAATATCGTCTACTACCAGCTATTTAATGAATGAAGGCTTTTGAATATAAATTCTTCTGGGAGAATAGTTTTCTGATTAAAATTTAAAATTATGGAATTTAATGCTCTTATTAGTTAGTGGATATTTTAAAATTGTTTAATATTCCGATTATGAAGGAAAACATTATTAATTAATTTTTCTAATTTATTTTTATGTAAAAAATTACTTATAAAAATTATATAGGCATTTTTAGCTAGTGCAATACATGAAAGATATTTGAGAGAACCCTTAAATTGTGAAAAATTATATGTACTATAGAATTAATATTTTTGAATTTTACGATGACAGTTTATATTTAAATTATGTAAGAATTAAATTATTATCATTGATAAAAGCAAAAGCTCCGAAACGACTCGATAAAATTTATTATAAATAATGATTAATGCAAACGAATTTACTTTGTTAAGCGCATTCAATTTTGAGGCAAGAAAGAAATAAACATTGATAGTAATGCACTGTAAAATGTCACTCAATTTAATTCATTAATATAAATATCACATAATAAAGGACTTTATTATGTATTTTGAATTGTCTTTGAGAAAAGAAAATACGAATAATGTTGAGATTAACCATATCTTTTTTAATTATTTCATAGAACCTATAAAATAATTCACTATTTAAATAACAAAAATGTTTTAGTATTTAAAAGGTAAAAAATGAAAACGAAAAACGAAATACTAGTGAATGTTTAGTTACTTAATTAAAATATAGTATTTTTTTTCTTTTTAGGTCTTTATGAAACAATAAATGCGAATATTAACAAAATTAATCTAACATATCAAGTGAAACTAGCTAAGGATTTATAGCTGAATATATATTCTTAACTATTCATATGAAATTTACGAAATCCCATGAACTTTTCAATAAAAGAATACAAAGACATTCAACTAAATAATATTCCTTTTTGAAATTTGCTATTAGATGGTATTTTGTGACAAAACTGTGGTGCGAATTAAAATTTCAGCAACTAGTCTGCTTGCATGTAATTAAAAGATCGTGAAATAAAAAGATGCACTATATATTTTTACAAATACCATATATTTTTCTGAAAAAAATATTGTGCAATTCACAAGATCACGTTTTGATGGTGATTTTTTATCTGAATGACTATTCAGAGGGAGTAGTTTTGAGTAGGTTTCATTCTTTCAGAAACATCAATATCTACAATTGGGTTATGGAAAAAAATCGAAAATTTCCAGGAATTCTTGATCGTTCTTTGGAAACTCTTGATCTAATTATTTTTCTTTCGATTATTCTACCTGCATGGAGATAAACCCTGAATATGCAGAACATGTTTCGTCCATGATGGAAGAGGAAAGTTTGCAGATATTACTGTCAAATAGTGTTTTTTGAGTTGGAAAAAAATTAGGTCACCCGAAAGTTATTTCTATTACATACATTGGAAAAATTTTACAATCCGTATAAACTGACATTTGTATAGTGGTTATTGTCACCTGAATATCCTTTACGTCTAACATTCGCATTTCAGTTCTTTTGCCCGGCTTCCATTTGCCAGTCTGAGAGATGGTGGATGAATTATTTGAATTCTAAATTCTTTACTTCCCGACATAACTGGATAGAGTAATAAAATTACAATGAAATTAGTAGTAAATAGAAGCTTTAAAAAGATTTTAACTACGCAAATAATTTTTATTTACTTAAAAGGTGAGAAAAAAAGATGTAGAAAGTAAGTTTTCTATAAATGAATTATCCACAAAATTCAGCTCGGAGTCAAGTTGATGTGGTAAGGCTGTTATTGGAGCTGTACTCATTTGAAAATGACAAAATCTCTTATAATCCTCTGGAGCTTAAGGTCTTTAAGGAGGTGTTTTTTATGGAGATGTTGTCTTTTTTTCAAAGAATTGTATCGACAATTTGTTTTCAAATTCATTAATTGTTGCAAGTACAAAGATATAGGTTTGTCTATATGGCTTGATCTTTCAAATGTTTTGTGGGTGCTTTTTTGTAGCTATCCATTCAAATAAATTTTTGAATGTAACAGTAAATACTCACAACTGCTGCATGTGTGGTGAAGAATATTTTCACTTAGATAGAACTCAAGAAGTGGAGCTAAACCAATTTATTAACTCAAATTTGAACTCAGAACATTGCGGCTGGGACATCTTTAGCTTTATACCAGTAGAGAAAGTTCTAAAATGCTTTTCTGGCACCAGTAAGAAAAATCCATAGCACTTATCTGGTAGACTAAAGAAAGGTCCAGAATCTTCTGGAACACGAAATAAGGGGGAAACAAATCAAGCCCCCCAAAATATGTACACAAATTTCGAATCTACCTTAATTTGGACTCATGATCCTTCCACTATGAGACCAGTGTTATAAACATTTGGCTATGGAGACTCGATTGTTTCTTTTCAATGCTGAGGTATCATCATTCAATTTCTTTAAAGCTTTATTACACTCTCATTGACTTATGGTATAGTGAGGCATTTTTTAAAATATCCAAGTTTTCTTCAACAAATTAATATGCAGACACTTGATATCTCGTCCTCTTATTTAATGTCAATCTGCATTGCTGCCAAAATATATTTTCTCATCTTTACAAACACGGGGGCACATTGAGAGTATTGCTGATTACAGAATAGAGCCCTTCCACTTATTTCAACTTCCGTTAAAAATGAATTCAGAATTGGTTTTTCGGTATCATTAGTTACCTTTTTAATCATTTACTGAAGAATTGGAGTGGTCATTGGTAGATCTATACGTTACCATTGTTGTTGTGCCTGACTTGAAAAATCACCATATTTGGACACCTGTCATTTCGCGTTTGATGTCCAGATAAGAGATACTTGATAGTGATAACTTCAAGGTTTTGCTAGAAATCTCAAGAACAACATTCCCTAGCATTCGGAGCATTTTGCTTGATTTATTTAAAGTTGCTTTTGAGTATCATTTTATTTCAAATATTTCATTGCAATAGTCAACATACTGAATGTGATCTATATTCAAGATTTAATTCTACTGTACACATTTATTGAATTGTTGAAATAGTCAGTAATACCTTCCTACTGCGAATCATTGACTAAAAAAAAAACTAAAGAAACTCTTCATTAACATACTGATCAACTTCTTAACCTCTTGATAAATAGATTTTTATAATTGTAAAAAGGTTAATTTTAACTATGTACACCCTTACTAGAAACCTCAAGCATATTAATAGTGCAAAATATGGGGCCTGCGGAAGTGAGGAACAACAATAAATTCTCAGGGTCAAAAGTTGCGAACTAATATTTTAAAACAGAAAATAACCTTATCGTTTAGACTGTATGATTATAGTCGAAATGATTTAACTTTCATAAACTAGAATATGGAACCATAGTTTTGCTTGGAAGAACATTGCAGCAAAATGTGCAGTACTAAAATTCAAATTTCAAATTATTCTCAACGTATTACTCAATTACTCGTATTACTCAACGCTTTCCTTCCATTACTATTGTTCAGTTTTCATCAAAAGCAACGCAAAATATCCATCTTCTCGAAATCTTCACTTAAGTGCAGATGACTCACACCACTTTACATCGATTTAATTTCGAAAATCATTCGATAGCTATTCTGCCAAGAACACTACACTTATCGACTTTCCTCTTAACATCGTTGTGAATTGATTAAATTAAACAAAAAGCTCCTTAACATTAAACATGCCTCTTGGAATGAGGCTGCAAAGTGTTTAAATAATGATCCTGGCTTTTGACGGAGAAAGATTTATTGAAACATTTGGTTGAATGGAAGTATACAGCTCCTGACCTATTTATTTTGTTCCAGCTTTTTGATAACTACATTAATATCCTTTTAATAGTTCAAGTTTAAATTAGTGATATTAATATCTCTTTTTAAAGCAACACTAGGGATATTTAGTAGCAGACCTCGTAATTTTTAACCGAGATCAGATGACGAGAACAACACTTGAGTTTTCCCCTCCTCTCGAAAATTCCGCACCACACCAGCGGAAGGATGTTTGGCTTTGATGGATTTAGTGTGCACCAGACCCGCTTACATGTTGGTGCTTCGGTGGAATCGGGCCTCGAACTGAGACCCTCCAGTTCCGAAGCCGAGATCTCCAGGTCATCACGCACTTTTAACCTATTTATGCCTACAGATCCATTTTTGGAACACCCTTCACATAAAAGTTATTTTTTTTTTTTTTTTGCCTAACATATAGAAATCTCCCGCAAAAATTCCAATTTTTTAAGAGGCATAAATGGATTAATGTTGTTGCTGTTACTTATGGCAGGCAATTAACAAACCCGCTGACAGAAAGCTGTCAGCGATTTAAGCCGAAATGAGGGTCTCTTGTTTGTTCAGAAGTCCTAACTAGGGCCAAGAGTATGACTTGACTACTTCATGCTTCACATTCGCTTGCACAACCCCTTTTTACAGAGAGGCACATTCATACAACTCACAGAAGAATGACCCTGTCCGAACCGATAATCGAACACGGGAAGCCCAGATCCCAGGGAAGATGCGCTACCCTTATGCCAAGACGAAAGCTCGGACTTTTAATAGTTCAAATGATCGATAAGTTAATTTTTTTTTTGTAAAACTTTGAAATTTTTGATTTTAGTTAAAAATCTAACGATGAAATTAATGTAGCTATGAAGTTATGAACATCAACATTTTATCCGAATTTTAATAATTTAATAATATTTTCAATATCACAGTGTATAAAGACTATAAACCCTTTAAGCCTTAAATTTTTCAAAAAAAAAAAAAAAAAAAAAAAAAAAAAAACGTTATTTCATTTAAAAGACAAAGCCTATCTGAACATTTCCTGATATTGCACATTTAAGTACGTCATTTAGTTTCAAATATACAGTCAAAAACATGAAGGTCTGTGTTGACTTTTCATTCAGATGCATTTACTTTAAAATCCTTTTTTTCTCAGTGCTGCATTTTCAGATCTTACGAGTGGTATTAAACAAAAATAGGTCAATTTTTCAATTTGAAATTATTTAGGCGTGGTCTTAAATTCATGCTCAAGAAAATTTTTATGCGTACTTCTTTTGGTTCTTGCTAATAAGTTAAAATGTTTTTAATCATTAACTGGAGACGTGTGGTGTGTGAGATCGCTAGCAATGGACTTCCGATCCTCTATTCTATTTTTAGCTCAAATAAATATATTGATCCAGTAACCTCCTATTTTATAACCTTCAACACACGTTAACTTTTTCAACCAGTTTCAGAGTATGCTTTTAAAAATTCTATAATTTCTTCTATCACCGTCTCTAAGACGTACCACCCTGTTAGTGTCCCAATGCTAAACAAGACTTAGAAGATGGTGCCAAAATTTAGACCGCATCTCCCAAGTTCTAAAATTTCCTCTACGCAGTTGAAGGTTAAAGCGTTATAATGTTTTAATAGCATAAATAAAATAGTTCCATAAAATAATTCCAGTATATCTATTAAAATATTTATCAGTTTGCATTATTTTCAAGTTATATTCTTTGAAAGTAAATTAAAGTAGCATTTTTAAATATGTTTCTTTATTTTTTGAAAAAGTTTTGTGAACGGGGAAATTCTACCTCCAATAGTTTAAATACAATACGCATTTTGCATGTTTTAATCAATGAAAATTATTTCACTGACTCAAAAATTCATTCGATAAATACCTTTATAAATCTGTGATAAAAACTTGAACACTTGAAACTTCGAAAATCGTTCAAATTATCAAATGTTTTTTTTTATTGCATCAAAATATTTTCTGATATTTTAGCTTTCAAACGGTACCAATATATTGTCAATATTCGGAATATTTCTCTAGTTACAAGAATTTTTCTTAATGTATTTTCACTATAAACTCTGGTTTCGATTTTTTATTCAAAACCCGTTTTATGAAGAATATTTTCCCACTATATTACGTCATTCAAACAATCATAACTCGACAAAAAATTAACCAAATACAACTATTTTTATTTCAAAATAATTTGCAGGAAACATTAGACATTTTGCGCTTCAATCAAGGTTATATTTATAGAAATAACTTTTTAAAAGCCATTTAAAAATTAAATTCTATTCATCGCTTGTGGAAAAATTGTTTTAAAAAAACTATATATTTTTATAACTCGGTTGAGGCAGACAACATTAACACTAAAGTTATGCATAATTTCCAAGTAGAATTGGTTATCTGTACAAATTAGAATTTCAGAGATCATATTTTAAAAAATATGTTAATTAGCCCATTAAATATTAATTAATTAATAATTGGTGTAATATAGTTGTTTTCTCACTGAAATGAACTTAAACATATATTAAAGACATACTATATAAAACTATTTTTAAAGTTAAAATTAAAAAACAATTTTAATGTGTACGTACTTGTATGTAAACTTGTGTACGTACATCTTAACTCATAGAATTTTTTCTTACATAAAGCAAATTTGCATTTCAGTAACTTTCAAGGCTTGTTTAAACAATTAAAGCTCTTGTTGCTCCTTCAGACAAAATCATTTCACTGTTATATTTATTTGTATACAAATTCTCTTTTATATAAAATAGTGTGCATGCGCATGAGAGAATATTCTTCAAAGTGGCAAAAGAATCTCAACGAATGTTCCAAGAACAATTTAGCCTGGGAAAAAGTCTACAAAATAAAATGGTAAAAAACTGGGATTTCATCTCCTGCCAAACGATTGAAAATTGTGCGGAAAAGTTTTTTATTTCCTACCTTTTTACTTATAAATGGCACAATAAGTCATTCCCACTGTGAAAGAATCAACATGTTTTCTCCAATTCATTCCCTAACCCTAATAGATCCTACTATTGTAATGATTTTCAACAAAACAAATCCATCAATGCTTTACTTAACGTCATTCAGAGATAGAAAAAACAAAATGGCAACAAAAGGTAGCTAAACTTCAATACTGAGTAACAGAAAACATAAACTGCGCTTTCTAACCTTTAGAAAAAGAATTGTAAAGGAAAAGAAATCCGTCTCAAAAGGTTTTCCTGAAAAGTGGAAAGATTCTGAAAGCTGCTATTCTTCATTGTTGGTTGATTTTGTTGGCGCAAGAGCCATACTAGGCTATGCTTCGCCAAACATATGTTAGATCAACGGGATCATGGTAGAATAAAATATATAAAATTTTGAAATATCAAAATAAAAGTCGTAATTTACATAAATAGAAATGTCTAAAATCATGGAAAACATGTGTAACATTGGAATAAATTTACAGCAAAGATTAAAAGGTGTTAACGAAGAGCATAAGGTCATTCAATAAACTTAAGTTTTAAAACCAACATATAACTACGAAGTAAATACTCTTAAAATCTAAGGTTGAAAAGAAGATATATGTTTATTTATAGTTTGTTTAATTTATAATATGGGAGTATATTTTCTCCAGTTTACGTGTTGTACATGGTACAGGTGGAGTTGGAGGACTAGTATCTTCAGATGTGTCCTCTAAGTTTTCTGACATATAATATTCCAACTATTCTTCTTGGAGAGTTTCTTCAGGAAACGAAAGACATGATTGTTATTTTCCTGAAATTATAAACACACATTTATTTCACTGTAAATATAAATTTCAGATAAAATTTAAAAAGATTTAATGTACTAACTTTACATAATGGCTTTTCCATTCGATGAAATTTAAGATTTTTATGTATATTGAAACCATACTTCTGTTGTAGTATGGTCAGAACTAGCGTTTGCTCCACAAATCCAATCCTTTCAATGAAATTATTGAAAATCAATTGTAAACATTTTTTTAAACAAAATTCCAATGTACAAAGGTCATTTGAACAGTTCAGGTTTGAAATCTATCTATTAATTGATACATTTTTTAGACATTTCATGAATTTCATATTTATTATCATGTGAGAGCATGATCCTGTTTTCGTTAGGAGGATATGAATAATTGAAGTGAATAAATAATTGAAGCCTCAAAATGCGAAGTCAATAAATTGTTGAAGCCTCAGAATTAGTAGGCAACAAATTGGTTATTTATCCTTATTTTTTAATTTTAATTTCCTAACAGGTAAAGATGTATCCAAATTGGTATTTCATAAACCCCTTGGTGAAAAAAGATCGGGAAGTTAGATAAGTTACTATCACAAATGATTTCTCCAAAACTCGGTGATCCATTGAAAGTGATTGATTAATCCGATTCCAAATTGGTCAGAACCCTAAATATCAGCAATAAATCAGATGCGCGGAATTCAGGTGGATGTTGGATCACTCCGTTCCAGACGGACGATGACACCTCCGGATTCTACCATTCTGTCAGGTTGTCTAGAGGAAAATGACAAAATTTATAGGAGAAATAACTTTTCCTGAAAAGAGAGAAATGGCGTTTATTTTCGAGGACATAAATAAGTCCTCTTTTCTTAGTATTCTTAGAAATCTGTTTCTTGTTTGTCGAGGAAGAATTCTTTAGTTCTTAAGGATAAAATGAAGGATCGATTTCAATTTCGGAATGTTTGAGTTCATCATTTCGTTAAATGTCATGTAGTCTGCAATGGTGGTTTGCTTGACTAAGTTATCAAAGCAATTTATATTGAAGTTCTTATTGAAAATTAACTAGAATAGCTAATTTTCCATTAATTGGTTAAATGAAGTATTGTTAGGTAAATTTTGTAAATTTATACAGTATGAGAGAAAAAGTTTTTTCTGAAAAGAAAATATCATTATCCTTCCATTAAGAAAATATTCTATAATTAGCATGGAAATATATTCCTTTAACGACCAGATTAGGAAAATTGCATTCGTGTTATTTGTCTTTAATAAAGAATCATTTTACGTTCTTAAATTTTCATTTGAAATAATTTGTTTCAAAGGATGATCAAATGAAAAGACATCCTTACAAAACGACATTGTGAATATAAAAGAAGACATTATTCAAAGTATACATCATAGACCTGAACACAACAATCCCTTTGATTAACGAGTCGAAGGATTCCTTTTTCCCAGATTTCTTGTGACTGTGAAAAGAATCTGTCCTTCACAGCGTCCTCGAGTTCGTTGTTCAGCGTCTGACCACAGAAAAACCATCAACACCAATGTGTAATATGAGAGACTTCAAAGATTACACAGGTCCATCAAGAAAAAAAAAGCCTGAGGTTACTCCCGAGGAGTGCACGTGCACATGTCTCCTTGGTCACTTACGTGGCAGAAGCTCGACCATCCGCCTTGCAGACCGGACATGTCATCCTGCGATTTTCATGTCTTTGGTCCCCTAAAGAAACATCTGAAAGGGAAGTGCTTGAATTCGAACGGGGATCTCAAGGACGCTGTGAAGGACTGGGTCTCGTGACGGCCTAAGGAATTCAGGGAACAAGGAGTCTTTTCACATATTAATCAGTGGTATTATCTTGCTCAGGTCGGTGGAGTATGCTTTGAATAAATTCTCATTCATACTTACAGTGTCGCTTTGTACCTTTTCATTGGAACACCCTTTGTTATTAGCCCATGCAATTCTTATTACATGCCTATCTAATGAATATATTCGATGATTGTTTTTCTGACTATTAGTAATAGTTGCGTTAATTTCAAGGTGTAACAAGACAGGTATTGATCTGAAAGGTTGACTGGACTTGATCGGATATGATTTTTGAAGTTCTTAAGCAATTGAAAAAAAGTAATAAATCAAAAAACAATTTAAAAAGTGATAAGTTATCTATTACAAATAAGGAATCTGAAGAGTAAATCACTTAGGATTAAAATATTGCGAACTATCACGAATCCAATGTTATAATTTAATACGCTGGTAACTTAGAAATATTTTGAGTAATCTTTTTTTTTCCTTCCTTGAGTGCATTTCCAAAATTTCCACAGAAAAATGGACAGAGGAAATTTACCTTTCCTATCATTACAATGTTTGTTAAGACAAGAATTGAATTTTCTCGAGAAAGATCAAGGATTATATAAAAATGGTATACAAAATAATGATCTCGCACAAAATTGGAGAAAAATGACCTTGGATGAAGTACATTTAGATTAATTTTCTAGACTTCTAATCTTACTTATCCACGAAAATGAAGGGACCATGGTGGTCTGATGGTAAAGTTTCGGCTTTATTACTGGAAGACTTCAGGTTTGAGACCTAATTTCACAGAAGAACCGTCGTGTAAGCCGGTCTGGAGCAAGCTAAATTCATCGGGGCCGAACGTTCTCCGCTGGTATGGTGTGAAAGTTTGGAGAGGGGGAACAGTTCAGGTGTCCTCCTCATCATCTAAATGGGGTTTAAAATTACGAGGTCAGTCCCAACATAACCCCAGTGTTGCATTAAAATGAGTTGCTGATATAATTAAACTAAAGCTCGCAAATAAAGGATTTGATGTAATCTAGAAGAATAAAAATTTTAAGAAATAAATCATATTCAGTTATATACCAGATCTCTCCTGGTTAGGTAGACGATAACATACCAGATTCTATTCACATGCCAACCCAACTAATAGAAGATGACGGAATTTATTGAGGGAATATTTTACTCTTCAAGGCGGGGCATTTATTTCAAAAGAGATAAACAGATGCAAACAAAGAACAGATAAACAGATGATAATTTTTGGGAAAACACTGTCAAAAGCATTTAGGAAAAATGCTTATCAAATGATGAAATGCTTACTGACTTTTTGGAATGGAGGGCGAATTATTTACCCAAATGTCTATGATTCCATCATTTTCCCAATTTTAAATCAACGGGAGACGATTAAAAAAAAATAGGTTGATTTTATACGAATGTGCAAGTCCTTAATGTGAAATGTATTTTATTATTCTAATAATTCAGAAATATTGCTTCTATTGAACGGATTTCTTCTGTTGTGAATTGGAAACTTCCTGCTTTATTTATATAGCTTACGGCAGATTGAATTGGTTTGGTTCGAACCCCCAACGTTAGGGTTCGTAGTCCAGTAGACATTAAACAAAAGTAATTACTCGTATCCCGATGTTGTTATCTGGCTTATAAGCTTTCACCACATACTATTTCACATGCAATCGGTATGTGATGATTCGTATATAAATATTTTCTACGTGATAGCACAACTTTACAAAAAAGTAACAACCGAACTATGCTTAAGCTAAATCTAAAATACATTGTCAGCAGCTCTGAATTTAAAATTATTTCATTTACTTAGATGGAAACTCTCATGTTGTATCATTTTGAATCTATCTATAAAAAATTAATAGCATTAGAAGTTAAGTACTAAGTGTAATTTTCACTACAAATAGAAATTGAGATCAAAAGGCTTCAATTTTGAAGAAATAAGTGAAATACTTGAGAAATTAGAGTTCGTAATTCGATTATCACTTTAGTCTATGGAAACTTTCTTTTCTATTGCAATATACGAAAAAAATGCACTAGTTTCATAAAGTCGAATGGGAATATTATTTTCTTATTTCTATCATGCTTAGCTGAATTATTTTTTTTATATTCAATCATGAAAAAAATTCAAAAGTTGTTCACTATTAGCTTTTTAGGCTGTCGTGAATTTTTATTTTTAAAAAGTTCTTTCAGAAAATTCTTTTCTTAGGAGATATTAGATCGCACAGCCAAGCAGTAGAAAAGAAATCTAAAATTCTTTCATAAGCTTGTAAGAAATAAATTTCTTGTTCTCTGGTAAATACTCTACTATCCTTGTCACTCAGAATAGAAAAAAAGGAATCCACATTTCTAGAAAGAGTACATCTTTTTTCTTCTACATTTGCTTTTTTCATGTAGTAAATACTATGTTTCTTCCACATTCGTTTCTGAAGATCTTCTTCGACAACTAAGAATAAAATGTTATTTTGTGGCTATAGATGATAACAATGATTCCAATGTAATCCCATATTTTTTTCCATGTTGTCCGAAAAACTAAGAGCTTAGCAATTTCCCATAGATTTTTTGATACATTTTTTTCCTCTAATAAGTACATATGGGTTTCTGTTAATTTTTTTCCTTTCATTTCTTATTACGTTAGTTTAATTTTCAAGGATTGTAACTGAAAGGTATATATGATTTTTTAAGTCATGGTACCTTTTCTTTTTTTTTTCTTAATAATTTTCTTTAGAAACTTATTTTCTTCAATTTTTAATATTTTTTAAGGGTGCTTTTTGTGAAATGTGTCCCGTCAGTACTGAAATGAGTTTTTGAAAATCGCCCAATTTATAACAAGTCTTGAAGAAACACAGAATGTCTAAAAAAGAGTAAAACGTGGTTAACTCTTTACTCAATAGAGATAAATGGACATTGTAAAATGTCAAATAGTTTTTAAAAAACGTACATAATTAGATTATTCAGTAAAACATAATAAAATAATAATCATAAAAATAAAAAATAATAATTTAAATAAGTGAATAATAATTAATGTTAACAAAAAAAATTTCCATTCCATTTTTTTAGGAAATTACATTTTTAAAATTTTTATACGACCAAACTAGAAAAATTTGGTCATTAAAAAGGCCATTGAATCATTTAAACCAAATGAATTATGACACAGAAAAAAAACTCAACTTATGCCATTATTAAAGCTACGTAAAACGCTGTTTCTTCAGTATAAATAGGGACCATGTATAAATTGATAGAATTTTTTTAAACACAACATGAGAATTTTGTTCCAAAAAATAATAATTGTCATTAAATAAAATTTTAATAGACTAAGATAAAAAAAAAGTTTTGAAAAATTATGATTAATTTCGTTTAAAAAAACTCATATGTATTTATTTTATATTTTAATATTTTCAAATAAAAATTACTGTTTATGCATAAAAAAATACTTTAAGAATACATGAAGGTTGAGCAAATATACCCTAAAAAGGCAGAAAGATTTTTAATGCAAATATTATTATACACTTTATATTTTTATAAAAAGTAACAAATTTCTGTGTTGGTATATGGTCCTTATATATCGAGATTCATTTTACACATATGTATCATGATTCATTCCATTTTAATTATATGATTATACGAGATTTTTGTAAAGATGTTATTGTTGCATAAGAAAATTAAAACTTTGTACTGAACTAAATTTATCTGGAGGGGTCGGTTAAAAATGTTAAAAGTGTAACTTTTGAAAAATTAACAGGAAATTTTTTTACTAACGTGTTCTTATTTCGTTCCTTATTTTGAGATAGTTTACAATTTACATTCCACTCATCTCCAATAAGTAAAAAATTAAACCATATTTAAATCTTTATTCGGATGCCCTCTACAATTTTCAAGCCATTAAAATATTTCTTTACCATTTATTTACCTATGAAATTGAAAAATCTACTTTTATAATTATAAGCTTTCGGAGATTACAGTTAAAAGTTAATTCTTTAATACTTCAACTCATTGATTATTAAATTGATATTTAACAATACTAATAAATATAACACTCACCGAGAGTAAATTTAACTGTCAGGAAGCTGGATGCTTTCATTTCATCAAAAGCTATAATAAATTTTCCTGAATCAGAAGCCATCAGAATATTTAAAGATTTTCTTTTCCAAAATCATTCGTAGAATTGTATACTTTATTAAATATCACTTTTATTAAATAAATTCATTTAAACTGAATTTGAAAGGAGAACCTTAAAAGCTTCAAATCATCGTTGCAGGAAGGCGAATATACTCCAAGAATGAAATCAAGCGAAGGGGAATCTATTGCCAGTTCCTTTGTTCTGAATGCTAGTGAAATTGTAGACGGTATTAATTTGATGAATCCTGTCGATACTGCTACGTTCAGTGGTGGCGGGGTGGTTGGCTGTATGCAAGAAGTAGGTATTAATTTGATGGTGAGGTGATAATTTTATACACTTCAGAAAATTTAGAATTGTGCAATTAAATATGTAAAGTTAGCTTAGTGATAAATTTTTTTAATGCATATGATGAGTATTTCAAGACAGATTTTTCGTAACCGGATAGTTACAGGTTCGAGGCCCGATTCCATTGAAGAACAGCCATATAAGCGGTTCTGGTGCATATTAAATCCGTCGGGACCAAACGTCCTGCCGTAGGTACGGTGTAGAAATTTGGAGCGGGGGTGCCAGGTCAAGTATCTTCCTCGTCATTTGTCCACGACTCAAAATTACGGGGTCCGTCCCAAAATAGATCTAGTGTTGCTTTAAAACGGGACGTTAATGTAACTAAACCAAAAATTCAAGACGGATTTCCTAACTTTGAATCATGGCCATAAAAAAACAAAAACAGCTAGCACTTTCTGGAATTTTTTTTTCTTCACTAATATAATTTAAAATCGCTAATTTCTATCAAATAGAAATATTTGTTTTAATTCTATAAAGTCAATACGATAGCTGTGTGATTTTATTTGTATAATTGAAACCTTAAAATATGAGGCTTAGCACTTTCAACGTCACCAACGAGATATCTCGTCTTTCAGATAAATACAATTACAGGTTTATGCTGATTAAAATTTATCTCTTATTTCTGTTGAGATAAGCTGAACTTTATAATACATATCTGATGAATATCTTTGCTTTTTTCCTTGATTTCTTTATTTATTTTATATAAAAACAGAACCTGTTATGGAAAGTATCTGAAAGACGAGATATCTTGTCGGTAGCGTTGAAGGAGTTAACAAATATTGACAACTTTTTTTTTAGGTTTAGCATAATATCAGTATTTTTATGCTATAATTGAATTACACGCATGACAAGCACTCTAGAAAAAAAGGGAAATAAGCATGTAATTATCGCTAGTGACCTGGTGGAAGGGTCTCGGAAGGTTTCAGGTTCGAGACCCAATTCCATCAACGAAACGTTAGGCTGAACCCATAGGGTCAACCTCCCTAGCACTGGCGTGATGTGGAAGCCTGGAGAGGAGATGCCAGCTCAGGGGTCATCCTCATTATCTGACCGTGGTTCAAAATTACGAGGTCCGTTCCAAAATAGCCCTAGCATTGCTTTAAGAGGAACGTTTATATAATTAAATTAAGCTAAACAGAAGAATTACATTGAATGTGTTAACTTTTTCTGACTCGATATATTAAAAAAATATTTTCTATTGTTGGCTGAAATGTCTTCACTTAAAAATTGATATTATTGATATGCCCATTTATAATGTTGCTGATATTTATTAAATTAAAATGTTTTTTTAAAAAAATTAACTTATCATTGATTATTATAGAATTTGAATTCCATGATTTCTAACTAAGAGAAAACTGTTTAAAGTTGTTAATTATTAATTATTCAAAAGCATTTATTTATTTCATTTATTACTATATATGATTGTCTTTTTTTATTAGTAAATTCGTCAAATTCTGTTTCATATAATTGTAAAAAGAAAAATTAATTTAATTTCTAGTGCCATTTTAGAAACAGTTTTAATATTCCAAATTTAAATTTGCTAATAATTTATCTTACACATTTTTTAAACATTTTTTCAACTGAAATAAATTACGTAAAATTTATATCTGAGTTACCACTTTTTTTGCTCAAACCTGCTTTAATTTAATAATAGTATTTACACTTTAGACTATATTTTAGTAAAATTCGTATCAGTAGTTAAAATTACCGTTTCTGCACCACGTTTTGTTGTAACGTCTCTATTGTTCAACATAGCAAACCGCGGCGCGGAATATTCGATCAACTCGGGACTTGCTCAATAGAATCCACTTCGCTTCGATTCATTGTCGCAGAATATTCGACAACCATTTATCGAAGTGCAAGTCTCTTATCAGCTCTCCTCTCCAATTCACTTCAGTTGGCAGAGATTAAGTAAAATATTGTTTAATAATGCATACATTCCTTCTGGGAAATGCTTTAATAATATTCGCAATTTCTGAAACAAATGTATTGATTGCGGCTTTTGAGGAAATGGATGCATAAGTCACTGGACTGCTGAATTTGTTTCAACCTTGTGGCAATTACATAAATATCTTCTGTTGGAGATTACTTAATCAATACAAGTTTTTTCAATAAAAGTTTTTCTGAAGCAATAGTTTTCTGATAAAAATTTTAACGATTTGAAAAGGTAGATATAATTGATGGATATTTAAAAATGTTTTATATTCTATAATCAGAACATTTAAAATATATTTTTATTTCTATACAAAATTTAATCCCTATGAAAAGACATATGGCTTCCATTCAATATAATTTAATTAATATTAGAAAGGTCGTAACATTTCGCGCACAGATATGCATACGTTTTGTTAGAGATATTAATTTGTGTTTGTTTTATATCAGAAATATTAATTAAATTAATATTAAAATTGTATAAGAATCAATTATTACAGTAGAATGCTACTAATTTTTTAACTACTTACATGAAAGGCAATGAATTTTCCAAAATTCCCATTAAAAACAAAGTATTATAGATCAGAAAAAAAAAATTTAGTAATTTTTTTTTTCAGTAAACAAATGCGGTTAAGATGTATGAATTAAACGTAATGATAACGATAAAATGTTAAAAAATTTAATTCATTAAAACTGAAAATATATGTTTAAAGTTTTTAAAGCTAAGTTAATCTAAAACTCTTTAATTAATTTTAAAAATGTTTAACCAACTGATTTTTATTATATTATTTATTCATGTGCTTTTTTTTCCATTTATTCCCTGAGAAGTTGAAAGTAAGTTATAATTTAAAATAGCCATTTCCGGCAGGTATCACTAATTGAAATGCATGAAACTGTTGTGAAACACCTGTTCCAGAAATTGTGTGCCAGGTGAGTGTCGAAATTACTTACAACCGAACAAC
>JAPMOQ010023314.1:8842241-8883321 GCA_026543055.1 Argiope trifasciata | reverse complement strand
AATTTATATGCATATACTTTGATTAATTTGAAATTTTAAGACACATTCATATTTATAGAATCAAAAATGATTAAATGATTAAAAATTACTTTCATGATTAAAAATTTTATGGGTTGCGATAGATGCATTCAAATTTGTAGAATCAAAAACATATTGACAATAGCATCATTAAATACACTTATAATCGCATCATTCAATACATCTACAATTGCATCATTATAATTACAAATTATTATGAATTATTATAAATACATTCAAATTTATAGTATCAAAATCATATTTGTAGTTGCATCATTGTAATTAAAATTATATAGATTTCCATTGATACATTCAAATTTATAGAATCAAAAACCTATTTACAATCGCATCATTATAATTAAAAATTATTATGAATTATTATAAATACATTCAAATTTGTAGTATCAAAAACATATTTGTAGTTGCATCATCATAATTAAAAATTATATAATTACCATTGATACATTCAAATTTATAGAATAAAAAACATATTTACAATCGCATTATTAAATATTATTATAATCTTATAATCATAATTAAAAATTTTATAGATTAATGTCGATACTTTCAAATTTATAGAATCAAACACATATTTTCAAACGCATCATTAATTATATTTATATTCTTATAATCATAATTAAAAATTTTATAAAATATTATAAATACATTCAAATTTATAGAATCAAAATCATATTATTTAAATAAATTTGTTCATCTCGCTTAAAGAGAAAAAGAGGATAGACATGAGATACACAAAACTCAAACAGCATGTCTAAAACTAAGCTCTGTTTACGAAAATCCCGAAGCTAAAGTGAAGGTTTAAGTACAATTTATTCCTGTTGAATATAAATGATACAATGTACATCCTACATTGAAAATTTATTTGTAGCATAATTCTTGATGGAATATAATCAATCGGAAAGATAGACAGATCACTATCTGAAAACTAGACAATCCACTAAAGCGGAGCGTTTGACAGACTCCAAAAAGGTAGGAACTTTAAATGTTGTCTATAAATCACCCTCGCACTTCTCAGATGGATGTATGGATAGGATGTATGGACGGTGACATCTAGGATTCCACAGCGTGTCAACCAGACTAGGAGAGGAAGTCGGAATTTATGGCAGGTAGAACTTTTCCCGAAAAGGGGGAGCAGGTTGTTTATTTTAGAAGAGATAAACTGATTCATTTCATGGAAAATTTCGGGGAAAACGCATCGTTCTGTATCGGAGTATGAATTGTGTATTGAATTTTCGGCGAGAAGGGAGAATTATCCATGTCGGAAACAGATTGTATGGGGATCCATCATTTTCGAAATTGCGGATAAATGTGAAGTTATTGGTAAATGTGTTCGGTTGATTTGATTAGGAAATAGTAAATTATTTCTGTACAAGAGATTTGCTTTGAATTATTTGCATGTATATGTTCGATTAAAGGATTTTAACCATTTCATCTGAAGTGAATTAAAAATGTCTGAAATATACAAGAATGTTATAATTGCGAGGTGTTTGGGGGTATTTACTTTACTTAACTAACCAAAAAAGAAAGCGTGGCCTTCATCAGCTGACAAAAAATTAGTATGAATATATGCTAGATTTATATATAGTTTTAATTTCTTTTAATCATCGTTCTCTTTTTTTCTCTCTAGTTGTTACTTATGGTCCTTTACAAGCTCACTGGCAATTATCTGTCAGCGATTTAAGTCAAAAACTTGCCTGGTTTTTTCAGTAG
Source organism: Argiope trifasciata (assembly GCA_026543055.1). Taxonomy (NCBI): domain Eukaryota; kingdom Metazoa; phylum Arthropoda; class Arachnida; order Araneae; family Araneidae; genus Argiope; species Argiope trifasciata. The sequence goes on along the minus strand of JAPMOQ010023314.1, from coordinate 8,881,572 downwards.
AGCCAACTAGGACCAAGAATACGCCTTAGTTACTTCATGCTTCAGTGCACAACTCCTTTTTACAGGGGGGGGGGGGTGCATTCACACACACTTCACCAATAGAACACAGAAGAGCAACCATACTTAAGCCGGGACTAAAACCCGGGAAGCCCAGATCATGGGAAAATATGCCAGGAGGCCGGCTTTTCTCTACTAAACAAGTTAAACATTTTTTTAATATAAAAATTGATATATATGGCTATGCACAATTTGTGAATTTGTGCTCTAAGTGACAATCAATCTATGACAAATAAAATCCATCTGAAACACACCAAGAATATAGATGCTGTCCACAACAGATAATTTCCGAATGACGAAATCCTTGGCATTCATAGGCATCTGATTAGATTTGAAATATAAAGATGGGTAGAACAGTGTAAATAGTAGATTTTGATAAATTTTGGGCATTTCGTTCTGTTGAATTTCAAAATAACGTGGTGATTTTAATAATACCTTGTTTCTCCCTTGATGCTAATGTGTTGTTTCTTATAGCACTTGCCCTTGGACAAGCCCGCTGTTACGAAGGTAGTTATTTAATCCGATAGGGCGCGTCTCTTCATTTTTTCAATAGCACCATCTAGGGCCAAGAGTACGACTTTGCCACCCATGCTTCCAACCCTTTTTTCAGGGTGAACTTCTTCATACATTTTCATTCACTGATCGTAATTTAGCCTGAATCGGAGAATGATCACTTCTGAACCCTCTGTGGTATAATTCTCAACATGGAGGACTTTGTGTCCACGACAGATTTATACGTGCGTCAGTCACTACCGCATATGGGAAATCTTCGGCTGGCGGGTTCGAAAACGCAACGTAACGAACACGGGTCCAAAGCCATACCAACCAGGCTATCCCGATATTAATGTGGACGGCATGAAAGATGCTTGGTTAGCGAATTAAGGAAGAATTATAGACTCAAATTACGAACAGGATTTAACAAGTTTTGTGGGAACTAACTTTTATATATATCTTAAGCACCATTATTAAAAGCTGGAAAAGTTTTGTTTGGAAAGGAGATAAAATGTCAATAAACAAAACGCCAAATTTTAACTCTGCTTGACTCTAGTTCATGAGCTTTTTTGAAATTACAAAAGGAGAAAAGAAGCACAACGTTTCAGATATATCAATTTGATCTAAAGATTAATTTTTTTACTTATTTATTATTATAATAACTATATCTTCCAATTTTGAAGTTTCTATACGAGATAAAAATTTAAAAGATCTCATATAAAGTTTGAAAGAAATTTGGAGCTGGATGTTCCGTTTCACCGAAATAATTAATGCAGTTATCATCAAGAGCATGGCCAATTTCAATAAATACTAAAGTGTTAGATGAGAACTAAGTATTCAGAATCAATTGCAGGAAAGCTGACCACTTTTAATGTCAAACCTCTGAAAATTTCCCTTTCACTTATCTTAAGTAGGTTAGTCATATAATTTACTAAGAAACCATCCGAATTGATATTGAGCGAACGTCATTGTAACATCGGTCTAATATGTGATGTACTGAGCTATCCATGAGAGGCAAGAACATGCAGAGTAGAAACAGCCTTTCCTTTACATTTTATCGCTTACCTTCGTGGGATGAAACATAAAAAATCAAAGGAAGAAACTCAAAGTGAAGTTAAGCTGAAAAGATTTAAAGATAAAAATGAATCTGGTAATTGAAAAACACGTACTTATTTGAAGAAGTAACCCTTTGAAGGATTATAATAATTAAATTTTAAGTTACTAATTTTTTATTTGAAATAATGTATTTACACATATATCGACATACATAATTTTTGTTGACAGAATGAAACAAAAAATTTTGTTCAGATTTGAAATTTTTATGCAGAGAACTGCCTGTTAAGTTAATTTACTTTACTCCCTGTTAACCTTGATTTTTCTGATTCTGAGTTTTATCTCTTATGTGCAAGCCCAATCTCAAAAAGATTTTTCTTCATACTATGAGAGATTTAAAATGCTGAAATTTTGGAATTCTAAGCTAAATATATACAAAATTATAAAAGATGTCTTATCAATTTTATTTAATCCTCATATAGTAAATTTAGTTTTATCACCAATTTTTATCTAAGTTTACTTTTTTTTCCCAAGAGTAGCTTTGCAATTGATTGGTTTCTCACTTCCTGATGCATTACTGTTTTGCAAGTTTCGATGAAGAGCATATTTTCTGTGACAAAACAGGATTAAAATATTTTTTGATAGTTTCTTGTTAATTACTTAATTAATTTAATATTTCGATACTACACCTGTAATATCATCTGGTAATGAGTTTTCAGAAAAATTGGTTTCTAGATTTCATTTAGGGAATACATAACTAATCATTATAAAGAATAAAGGAATTAACAATCCCTGACAAGGCTTTTTGAAATAATTGCAAGAAATCATCACATTTTTTTATTTTATTATTAACCACAAGGAAACGAAGCAAAATCAAATATGCAGGGTTTAAGTTTATTTTTTAATTATTTATGGATGTAAATCCAAAGATTACTATCACGAGTTATCTCGGGCGAGTGAAAAAAAGCTGAATATTAGTCATTGTATGAAAGTTTTTGAAACAAGAGACAACACAAAGTGATACTTGACATTCTGTACATTGGTGTCTGGTCTCTTTACTAATTGGTTTATCTGTGGAATCTCTTTTACGGGAGATTCGACAGATAAACAAGTATTCTGTCTCATTACGAGAGATCTCGTTACTCTTTTACGAGAGATTACGAGTCTTCTGTCTCGTTGGATTTGATTTTTTTTTCGGTAGAAGGAATCACTATATGAAAAATCATCGCTTTCTCTATCTTGTAACATCACCATTATTTTACTTTCTTTTCGACGCAACTATCCTTCTTTATACATTACTAATCCACAAACAGACGTATGATAGACGTAAACATATGACCGATCCCGCCAAAAGAACCGCGAAACCAATGAACAATTGGCACACTGCCAATCAAAGCTGAACAATTCCTTTCATTTCCTCCAGGCAGAGTAAAACTGTGATAAAACAAATCTTACTGACAAATTCTACTTCGCCCGAGTTGTCCCGGTACAATTAATAATTAACTATTATAATTAACTGCAATATATACGAACCCAAGATAACTCGGGATGATTAGGCAAGCAGTCAAAATAAAACAATCGCCATTTTGGTACACTTATAAAAGTTTTCTTACACACTTTGATATACTTAGAAAATTTATTATATATATATATATATATATATATATAAAATAAATATGTGGTGCCAAGTATCATTAACCGCCATTGAGTGACGCCTGTGACCTCACTTCCCTCCACTAAGTAGCCCTCTGGTGGAGAAAACGTGAGCAAAGAGCAGCTCATGTCTAGACGAGGCATGATTACGACGTTCAAAAAACAACCGAAGACGCATGTGTAAAGAAGTATATATGATAAAGAGAGAGAGAATTATCAATAAGTCTGTCAAATATCCAATTCCTGAAGGACAGTTAATTGGCTTTTTTCATGGTGATTTAAATTGGTCTTTTAACCAAACTTATTATTAACTTCAATATTGATTCAATTACAAAAGTACTCTGGGGGCAATGTTTCAAAAAGAAAATCGACTTATGATCTAGAAAGCTTGTTCCAGTATGCGGATTTAATATACGACGCCACAGTTCGTACTAGTTGGGGGAGCTGTTACTTGATCACACAGTTTTTAATGTCTCCTAGGGCGATAAAACATTAACGGTTGGTCTACTTGCACATTATTGTTATCTTAATTGAAGGCAGAGTTAATTTCATTTCCCTCGGGCTGTTTTTGTTACACACAGTCTAGAGGTTGCATTAATGCAGATTTATAACAGCAATAATTGAAGAAAAGAAGCTGTTTAGTTAAGGGTAATGGAATGCCAGGCTAATTTCAATTAAAATAATTCAAATGCCCAAATGGATAATTATTTTTCTTGTAATTTGCTTTGTTGTTCATAGAATAAACTTTCTATTCTAGTTGGAAATATTTGATTAAGCAATTGCCATATCACGATGTTATAATTTAAATGAGTGTCACAAATTGTAAAATAAGCATGTCGATTTTCTCTGTAGACAGTCGTTATTTCCATTATTTTCATTAGCCGAAAAACACACGAAAGTAATTATGTTGAATTTCTGACATAAAGTGTAAATTATTAGTTTCTAAATTAAAATTTTAGTGTTTCTTTATAAGATAATAACAATAAAATGATGTATTTTTTTTAAATCTGCAATTGCTTTAGTACACTACCAACAATTCTCATCAAGTATTTATTCTATTTATTATTAAACATTCATACGTGTTTATTAAATGCTTCAGAAAATTTCTGTAATTCTGTTTCATAAAATTTTGAAAAAAATAAGTGAGAACTTTTTGTGCGAATTTCGAGACAGCTTTTATATCTTATAGTTTAAACAAACAATACTTGTTATTAAATAAATTCATTTCGTGCATCTCGGAAATGGCTCAAACGATTTGAATAAAATGTCATACTTAAATAAAGTTTTTTTTTGTAAGTTTATCCATATATCTTTTCTGAAAAAAAGCGCTATTTTATACACAAAAATTTTGTGCAACTATAAGTATTTTTAACTTAGGCTTCGAACTATACATATATTTCAATCAAAGCTTATTTGAGATAAGTCTCTTGATGGAATTGGATCAGAAAAACAAATATATCGTTATAAATTCTGCGAAATCATCGAGTAAAATAACTGATTGGTTGAACTCTAGAAAGGTATGGACTTTATACGCCAAGGATAAATTTCTATCTCACTCAGATGGATGCTAGATCAGATGGACGATGACATCTCGGATTTTGTCATACGTCAACCAAACCAGCCGAAAATGTGAAATTTATGGCAGGTAAAACTTTTCTCCAACAGATCAAAAGACTGTTTATTTCTGGAGCGATTAACTGATTCCTCGAAAATGTATGGGGAAACACATCAAAAGAGGAATTGTTTATTGACTTTTCGGCGAAGTTGGGCGAATTATTCATGTCAATAACACAGTTTCCGTCAGTCCATCATTTACCAAAGTTGGGATGAATACGAGACAGTTGGAAATAGGTTAGTTGCTTTAGTTATGAGTTTGAAAATTGTCCATGCAAAAGTGAATGAAAAGATTTTGATTATAATTATTCAGATGTACTAGTGTTTAAACCTAAGGGAATATTTCTGTTTTATCTTTTGTGAGTTAGAATTCTAGCAGTTTTATTTCTGGTTATTCTAAGATTTAAATCTATATTTATAATAAAGCTCAGTGTGTGTGTGTGTGTGTGTGTGTGTGTGTGTGGATTGGCGCTCTACAGGCCAGACCGTTGGACCTACAGTTACCAAATTTGGTACATGTATACCTTGGAGGTCGGGAATGTGCACCTCGGAGTCCTTTTTCTCGAATTTTTCATTAGAATTTGAATTAATTAAAACTTAAGTGAAATTTCGATTTTTTTCCGCTATAACTTCCGAAAATATTATCGGACAAACATGATTTTAACATCAATTTAAGGATAAAAAGTTAGCTTTCTAATGGTATCAGTATTTTAATGTATAACTCAAGCTTCTATTTTTAACGAATTTTTAAAGAAATATTTTAACCATGTTTTTTTTAATCACGTGACTGGATAAAATAAAAGAAATCAATGCCGGAAGTTCAAATAAAAAAAAACACTATCGTCGCAAATCAAATCTAAAGATATGCAACTTTTAGCACGTGACTGGATAAAATAAAAAATATATATAAATGCGATATTTTCTAAAAAAATAAATGCACAGCAAATGTTTCTATGATCGTTTGCAATATCTGTATCCTTAATTCCATAAATTATCTTTATTTACGGTAAACCTGATTGAATTTAGACAGGATATGCATTGAAATCCCGACTTAATGGCGTATTTCTATAATCATTTGCAATTTTTGTATCATTAATTCAATAATTTTTTCCCTTTTTCACTTTCATTAAAAAACATATTTAACATTTTGGCAATATCACCGAAAAAAAACATTTTTAATATTTTGGAAGCATAATCGATAAATTATTAGGGCATCAAACTCAAAAAGTTTTTCCGAATAAAGTTACCGACTCTTTAACTACTAATAACTGAATGTTTTAACTTTAAATATTTCTTAAATTTTGGCTAATGAATATGTGATTTAATTGAAAATTTTAGAACTCATTACTCATGGCGAACCAGCTGGTCGCCAAAGGTGGCTAGTAACTAATAATGGTGCTAACTTCGAATCGGTGAAAATAGCATTAAAAAGCCTTTTATCTGTTTCTTCCCTCTTCAAAATGACTAATTAGTTTATTGCATTCAACACATATATAATATATATATATATATACAGGGCAGGCCATCTGGGGAGTGCGACGGAGGCTATGCACCCGGGGCCCCACTATGAAGAAGAATTAAAATAGTGTTCTGGACAATAATAGCTTTTACACTTACTGAAAGTATGCAAGCTTGATTCTATATGACTGGCGGAAAGTCGACTGGCGCCGTTATTAAGCAATAATTACGATGATACCAACAAAAGGTGGGGAGGGGTTAATTTATGAATAAAGAAATCCCCTTCAGACATTTTAAGACAGAACGCCGCGACTTTTAGGCGCTGAGGTTGGGTTCAAATGACCTTGTAAATTATATGTTATATCCTTTTTTTCTGGGTCTAGTGTAATATTTTTATGCGTGCATCTATGTATGTATGTATGTTTATATTAAGTTGCCCAAACAAATAGTAAAATGAAGATAAATTAAACTATCCACTCCTAGCAATGTATATTGCATTACTGCTTCACCGGCCATGACCTAGAATGAAAAGAATTAAGGAAGAAGTTTAAATTTAGCAATTGGCGGATTTGGATATATACGAAGTTCATCTATACTTATAATAAAGCTCAATGTGTGTGTGTGTGTGTGTTGGCGCTCTACAGGCCAGACCGTTGGACCTACAGCTACCAAATTTGGTACATGCATACCTTGGAGATTCGGAATGTGCACCTCGGAGCCCTTTTTTCGAATTTTTAATTAGAATTTGAATTAATTAAAATTTAAGCGAAATTTCGACGTTTTTCCGCTATAACTTCCGAAAATATTATTGCACAAACATGATTTTTACATCAATTTAAAGATAAAAAAATTAGCTTTCTAACGGTATCAGTTTTTTAAATTTATAACGTAAGCATCTAATTTTAACGAATTTTTAAAGAAATATTTTAACCATGTTTTTATCACGTGACTGGATAAAATAAAAGAATGCCGGAAGTTCAATTAAAAAAAATTATCATCGTAAAATAAATCTACAGAAATGCAACTGTCAGCACGTGACAGGATAAAATAAAAAATATAAAATGTGATATTTTCTTAAAAATAAATGCAAATGATTCTATGATCGTTTGCAATATCTGTATCATTTATTCCATAAATTATCTTTATTTACAGTAAACCTGATTGAATTTAGACAGGATATGCATTGAAATCCGGACTTAATGGCATATTTATGTAATCGTTTGCAATATCTGTATCATTAATTCAATACTTTTTTCCCTTTCTCGCTTTCTTTGAAAAAAAAAACATATTTCATATTTTGGCAACATCATCGAAAAAAACATTTTTAATATTTTGGAAGCATAACCGATAGTTAAAACTGACTGATTTATAAAATTAAAGAATATTATTAGGAAAAGGTGTTCTTTTAGAACTTTTCGTCCATCATCTTAAAGAAAATATTGCTTTCAGGCCAATCAATTCCCGGAATTACTTCTAGGCTAATGAATATGTGATGTAATTGAAAATTTTAGAATGCATTACTCATGGCGAACCAGCTGGTTGCCAAAGGTGGCTAGTAGTATATATAGTCATAGTCATGGTCGAAGTTCATAGTCTTGGGAAAGTATGCAAAATAAGTAAGTAGATTTACAATCACTTATCTTATAGCATAGCATATAATAATTTGATAATTCATTCTATAAACTGCTTAATACCATTAGATATAACCATGGCCACGCCTAGGAAATATACATCAAGGTGTAAAAAAAGAAAATACTAAACAATAATGATAATGAGTTATTTCTATATTAACTGTGTTAAAACTTTTATTTATGTTACCAGTTATTACAGCAAGTATTGAGCGCTGTGTCAGCAAATTAAAATTTAGAATTAGCTTCGGTCAAGCATGTGTTTAGAACATAGAAAGCTTAAATGCACTTGCTATATTACGTATCGAAAAATAAATTGCAAAAAATTGTAATCTTTCTGCAGTAATTGATGTGTTAGCAAAAGCAAAATCATGCATTGATAATGTGTTCGTGTTTTTTTTTTAAACTTCAGAAATAATTAGGGCCCCAAATGGCATATGGCACCCGCGCCCCTTCATAGAGAAAGCCGGCTCTGTACACAGAAGTCAATCCAAATCATCATTTTGATCGTGCCCAAGAATAAGTTTTATCTTTTGAAATTTTAATCTTATTTTTATAATGACTTTTTTATGACTGTTGTTTTAATTTGCTAATTAATCTTCATTTGATTTTGATTATCCACTCAATGAAGATTAAATTCTGCAATTAAGAGTAAATTTTTTAAGAGTAAATTCTGCAATTATATGGTTAGAAATTTAAATGTACAAGTATCACAGTTTACCATAGAGTACATTATGAGATAAATAAAGGAGTTAATACTATGCTAGTTATTAAAATTATTTTTCTAGCATATTATAATAAAAAAAGTGGAATTTTTGTTAATGCGCTTTGTTTTTATACTTTGGAATGAGAGGTTATCCATCACAGAAAAGCAGAATATGATTATATTAATATTACTCTATAACTCTATAAACACCTACATCTAATCAATACATTATTTGAATGTTGTTTTAAAGGATGTAGTTTTACAGAATAAAGCAAAATTGTAAAATACTTCACATTAATTTAACTATTTTAAATTAATTTTAATATTTGAATAAAATACTATATACACTGATGGAAAAAAATCCCAACACTAGGAAGGAGCTGTACTAGATAAACGAAATTTGGTAGGCGTGTTTATACATCTGAAAGATGACGTCGATTCACATTTCGAGCTTCGCGCGTAAGTGTGGCGCTAGTAGCGACACTAGGAACATGCAAATGAGGTTTGCTTTAAATTAGCGCTGTAAGGTTCGTGATCGTTATTTACAGTTGAGATTTGACATAGTGGATTAATGTTAGTCACGGATGCCTCTGAAAAGACGAAGAAGCCATTATCAACAGCTCACTGAGTTTGAACGAGTTCGTGTTGTAGGGCTACGAGAAGGAGGGTTTTCTTTCAGCAATATTGCTGAAGGCAGGAATGTATCCACTGTGCATGAGTGTTGGCGGCAGTGGTCAAGGGAAGGTACTGCCTCAAGAAGACCAGGTTCCGGGCAGCCAAGTGGTACTACTGAGGGGGAAGACCGTCGTATTCGGCGTATGACTGTGGCTAATCGTACTGCGTCTGCAGCTGAAATTCGAGCTGCAGTTGGCACCACAGTGACACAACGAACTGTTACAAATCGGTTATTTCAAGGACAGCTCCGAGCCAGACGCTCTGTATAGTGCATTCCACTGACTCCAAACCACTGCCGTTTGTGACGTGAGTGGTGTCAAGATAGAGCTCATTGGAGGACGGAGTGGAGATCTGTTGTGTTTTCTGATGAAAGCTGTTTCTGCCTTGGTCGCAGTGATAGCCGTTTGTTGGTTAGAAGGAGGCCAGGTGAACGCCTGCTAGTGACCTGTCTGCGGCCTAGACACACAGGCTTACTCCTGGAGTTATGGTTTGGGGAGCAATTTCGTATGACAGCAGGAGCACTCTCGTGGTTATCCCACGTACCCTGACTGCAAATTTGTACGTCAGTCTAGTAATACAACCTGTTGTGCTGCCATTCATGAACAGCATTCAAGGAGGTGTTTTCCAACAGGATAACGCTCGCACTCATACCACTGTTGTAACCCAACATGCTCTACAGAGTGTCGATATGTTGCCTTGGCCTTCTAGATCACCAGATCTTTCTCCAATTGAGCACGTATGGGATATCATTGGACGACAACTCCAGCTTCATCCCCAACCAGCATTAACCGTCCCTGCATTGACCGCCCAAGTGCAACAGACATGGAACTCCATCCCACAAACTGATATCCGACACCTGTACGACACAATGCATGCACGTTTGCATGCTTGCATTCAAAATTCTGGCGGTTACACCAGTTACTAATGTACCAACATTTCACATTTGAAATGGCTCTTCTCGTCAATGGCTCTACCTGTGATCTTGAAACTTTAATCAATTAAATATGTTGTCTAGACAAATGTTTTCCTAAAATTTCATTACTGTACTGTTTTTTCTTGGTGTTGGGATTTTTTTTCCATCAGTGTATATATATATATTTATATGACATTTTCAAGACCAGTATAAGCTTTCACATTCGTTCTATAAGAAGCTTCGATTCAAACTAGAAAAAAAATTATTTTCCTGCGTAATTAAGACATTTCTTTATGAAATTATTATTTCAAATTATATAAAGGTTAAACTTTTAGAATTTAATTTCCGAATTTCAACAGTACATATTAAAATGCATATATATATGTTTATATCGGTTCTATGTTGGAAATAAGGATTAAAAATTGCTATCAATCCATGATTTCATGGATTGAAATTGAACCCAGCTTGAAATTGTAACAATTACTAAGACGTGAATATAATAATCCTAATTTACACTCAATAACTGTAAAACAGATTTTAAAAAGTTGCCAATGTGTTAGACTACTTAGTAAGCCATTGCGTTACAAACAATTCTGTAATGATACAACATACCGAATCAATTTTATGCCGAATATTCTAAAAATTCCATCAACTCAAGATATTCGTTTTTTTAATAATATTTCTTGTTTTTTCTAATGGCACTTATCATTAACAAGCCCGCTGACTATTAATCCGAATTTTGAGATCTTATTTGTTTTCTGTAGCTCTATCTAGGGCCAAAAGCACAACTTAGCTACTCAAGTGCCACGACCCTTTTTACGGGGCGGCTTTCATTCATACATCTCATTCACAGATCGCAATTTAGACCTGGATCAGAGAATGATCCTCTCTGAACCAGTACCCCCAGGGGTATTACTCTCGACATGGAGGACTTTGTGACCAGATTTATACGCGAACCAGTCACCACGCAAGCGGAGATTCTTAGGCCTGTTAGGTTCGAATTCACAACATAAGAGATGTGAGTTCAACGCTGTACCAACCAGGCTGTCTCAACTCAATTCTTTATAAAATTATTCACAGCTGTGGATAAAATAATGTAAAAACATTTTTAAAAATTTAATTATGAAAATAAATGGTGCTGTACGACACGTCAAAATACAGAGGGTGCTGCACAGTATTATCAAACGAAATATGGAGAAATGTCAACATCTCTTTGACGCATTGTTAAGGAGTATCATAAATTTACGACAGAATTAAATGTCATGGAAAAACTCGTGGAAGTAGTCTCCCCGAAAGATCCTCGCATATCTTCTAATAAAGACGTGGCCTCCCCCAACCTCGCATAAAATTTTGAATCTAAGATAAGACTATGAATACCGCGAGTGCTCATATTTTTATTTTCTCCCTATCAATGTTGTATTTTTTGCAATTTTGTAAGAAAAATCGGGGTTTTTTAATGTTTTAGCTGCATGTAATAATTGATATTTAAAATAAATAGTACTTTTGATATAGGTACGAAAATGTATTTTCGTTGTTTTTTTCTGATAGATTAAAATTCAAAATTTATTTAAAATAACAATTGTCATCGCAAACCCGCTCAAGAAGTTTCAATTATTTTATTGCTTATAAATTTGCTTGTTTGCATGCAAAAGAAATACAGACAGATAGACGGTTACCCCTTATAAATTTGGTCACAAATTTGTTAGATTTATAATTTTCATGATAAATCTGAGTGCCAAATTGTTTCCATCCAACTTTTTTGTCGTTATTTTGCTCTTTGATATTCAAATAATAGGACAAGTAAATTCCAACTTATTGGATTTTTCTCAAAAGTTGATATATATCGTTACATTTCTTGTTTACATCTTTTCAAAATGTCCTTTATTTATTTTATTCTAAAGCAGAAGAGCAGAATTCCAAAATTGAATCTTTTTGACACCGATAGGTCTGAAAGTGAAAATACGCCAAAATCTTGAGCTCGAATTTTATGGCAATTACAATTTTTGCTTTTTGCCTTTGTAAAACGGCGGCTGTCATCCTAGCAAAACTTTTCATGTACAAAGCGGCCGTTTACGTTTGCTAATATGCAAAAGAGTACGTGAAACATTTGTTCGGTGACCTTCCGAATTAATTAGAAGCATGACTTTCAATAAATATACGGAAAGATCCACTGTAGATAGAGGACTTAGTAATTTTTTAAGGTTCTGTTGTAAGCCTATACATTGAAAATTTTCTAGAGAATTAAAATATGTTTTGACATTATTCATTCTATTAAGGAATCTCATTAGAAATTTCCTGTGAATGGAAAAATAAAAGGATGGAGTCTGCCAATTTTTTATAAACATAGTATTCTATTTCTTATAAAAGAAAGGGGCCGTGGTGACTTGGTGGTAAGGAAACCGGAGGGTTTCATGTTCGAGACCCGATTCCACCAAAAACCGTCGTGTAAGCGTGTCTGGTGAATGCTAAGTCCGCCTGGTCAAATGTCCTCCCGTTGATGCGGCTTGCTGGAGAAAGGAGGGGATGCCACCTCAGATGTCGTTCTCGTCATCAGACCGATGTTTGAAATTAAAAGATGCCTCTCAGTTTAGTTTAGTTATATTAACGTCCCGTTTTAAAGCAACACGAGGGTTATTTTGGGACGGACCTCGTAATTTTGAGCCAAGATCAGATGACGAGGACAACACCTGAACTGGCACCCCCCTCTCCACACCACACCAGTGGGAAGACATTTGGCTTGACAGATATAACGTGCAAGAGACCCCCTCACACGACGGTTCTTCGGTGGAATCCAGTCTCGAACCTCAAACCCTCCGGTTCCGAAGCCTAGACCTTACCACCAGGCCACCAAGAGATGCCTCTCAAGAATCCCATAAAGTTGCTTTACAACAGGACGTTAATATAACTAAACTAAACTAAAAAAGAAGGCTAAAGATGTGCATAGCCTTTCGGTAAAGTTAGCTCTATAAGTAGAATCACTAACTATTAAAATTCTCAAGTATTAATTAAAACGCCTCCTTGAAGTGTACAAGACTTTATTATGATTCATTTCAATACTTTCCGAACACGTGCGTTAATACTCAGTAATCTCCACGGGAAATGGCCAGAAAGTTCCCAAATTCAGCGATCCACGGAAAGTGACGGATTGCCTCATTTTCGAATAAATCAATCCCCGAAGTATCAAAAATAGGTCAGACACATAGATAGATGTCGGATGTTTCATGCCAGACGGGCAATGACATCCCCGGATTCTACCACCTGTCAAGAAGACTTGGGGGTGATAATCAGAATTTATGGGAAATATAACTCTTCTTGAAAAGTGAGAACGGGTGTTTATTTTGGAAGAAATAATTTAATTCTCTTCTAGAAACATTTTCCGGAAAATGTCGCACTTTGCATTAGAGGATAAATTGTTTTGACTTTCAGAATAAAAAGGGGAATTATTCGATGCGAAGAATAGGATTCTTATGATCCTTAGAATTTGAGTTAATTGTGACTGGTTCAAGGGATTCATTAATTTTTCACATTCGTTGAGTTTGAAAGTGTTTTTCATCATCATGTTTTAAAAGCGCATTTAAATGTTTCTTTTACTTTATTATTAGGGTGCAGCTTGGCATTGTCAGAAAATTATTCAAAGTCATAACAAATCATAAATTATTAAAAAAGAATTATTAAAGTTGGAAATTTTTTAATATAAGAAATCCTCGTCACATATATTCACCAAACATGGAAAAAAAGTAGAACAAACAAAAATCAAAATCGTAAATTTTTATCAGATATTAGAAATTGTTTTCTAGAGAAGTGTTTTTCATTCGGTATATGCTTTTTCATATATTTCATTTTAGCTTAGATGACAAACTCTAAGGATTTATTTGGAAAAATTCTTAATATTTAATGCAAAAAAGATGGGAGTGCAAGCTCTAATTTTTATTTATGGATTTGTGAAAGCATTGATAAAGTTTCCATGAAAGAATAAGTTGAGTTTGCTACTGAAAATGTTGAAAAGCGCTTACCAATAGGTTTTAATTATTTTCAGTTGCATATTAAAGAGCAGTTTTGAATGCATTTTTAGGACAAAAAAAGAGTTTTAACTGCTTCGATGTTTTGACGAGGCTCAACAGTATGACAACATACCAAAAAATATGATGCTTTTCTACTTCTCTTATACGAAGTATACAAGGAAAAAATATTGCACTAATAAACTTTCAAAAAATTCAAATTTGAAATTTTGACAAATCTTGATATTTTGGACTTTCCTGCATTACATCTTAATTAAAGAGTACGCTAAAGTACCAGGGGTATTCAAATGAAAAGGTACTAAACTACATTGGGGATATAGATCAAGCTTTTATTCAAAGTATACCCCATAGGCTTGAGCACGATTCCATTGATTAAAGAGCCGAAGGTCTCCTTGTTCTCAGAATTCCTGTGGCCGTGTCAAGACCCAAGTCTTCACAGTGTCCTAGTTCAACGTCTATTAAACTAGTCAACGAAAGAATTCCTTATAAGAATCAATATTATTATAGTTTTTCTTCTGTATCGAAGATGGCTCTTTATAGCAATGTAAGCTTTATGGGTGATAATTTTCATAAAATCTTAAAGATTGATGAAAATTTTAATGATAACTCAACACAAAAATCTTTTTGTCCAAAGGCACTAGAAATCACAGAAGAATCAATGTACTACCTTTTAACTTTGAGTATGTTACATTAATGTACATGTTTGAAAGCACACAAGAAGCAAATTGCTATTAAACCATCAATACAACATAAAGAGCTCAGAAACAGCTCGATCAACTGTTCTTTCTCAGCTCAATTATTACTCGCTTGAATTCAACTCAACTGCCAACTGTTTTTCACATAACTGATTCTTCTCATCTTCGTATCTCTGCTATTATAGGTTTTTAAATAAAGCAAAACATATTCTGAAACTTAAGGCAAATTCTAATACTAACAGAGTTCCTGCCATAGTTCTCAGAGATTCACTATTTTCCTTTTTTTAATGGCGCCAAATTCCTTATGAAGCCTTTAAATGGTTCCATGTTTGCCGCCAAGACAAAAGGTTAAATGTCTCAACATTCATTCAATAGCAGATATTATACCTCATCATGAGTATCATTACCTGAGGAAACAATAATACTAATTCCAAACAATATTGAAGAAATAAAGAAAAATCATATTTCTGAGAAGAAAACATGATTCCTTTTTCTCAACCAAACATTGTTGGTAATGAGCTAATTGCAAAATACAATCTTTTTAAAAAATAGCTGCTTTTATGAGAAACATATCATTTAACAGAAATATGTAAAAAAGCCTTTTGATAAAGAAATTGATCGTTTTGGATTATATGGCAATTACTGACGCAGTTTTGTTATCTTACCAAAAGTGGGACTTTCCTCTTAGAGTAATAATTATCAGGTCTTAATAAGATCGAATGATTTCCAGAGAAAGATTAAGACAATTTTAAGAAAATACTAGACATAGACCATAAATGAATTAAATGGATAGTATAAAAAAGTATAATTTGTTATTCCCTAAGAAGCAAATGGCTCAATTCTTGGAAGCTGAGAGTAATATTACCTTGGTTCGCGCAACTGAGAAAAAAAATTAATATTTAAATTAAGTGCTTTTGAGGAAAAATGTTTTCTTTGTTACACTAGAATAAGGCTTCTATGATGTGTTTTAATTATAATATGAAAGCAATTAGTAATGCTGGCATTAATTGCACACTTCTATATAATTTTGGAATTGTCATAATCATCTGCCCCCGACTTCGAATCATTTGAATACTATTAATTTAATTACTACAATGAAAAAAAAGTACTGGGTGGTTATAATTAAATTTCCCCTATAAACAGAATTCTACAACGCAAACAGATGAACGTATTACAACAAAATTTGGTATGCAGACTACACGCGAGATGCGCTCTCCGAATTTCTATAGAAAAAATAATTCCAAAATTTCTACAGGAGGGCGCCTTTTCCTAAAAAACATTAATTTTCACGTAATAAACGACCAAAACGGAATACAGAAACTATACTAATATATATTGACCAGTTTATGATCACTTTGTTATCGAACCATATTAAGTAAAGGTAAAGGGGAAATAACGGTATGTTGTATGAGGGATTAAAGACAGTTCAATTTGAGAAAGAGATTAGGTATAGTTGCACAAGAGGAGCAGTGATTAATCGTGTTCAGAATGAAGTAAAAAATGAGGTTTCATGTGGCCATCCTCATTCACCTGCAAAATTTCACAAATGAACAATGTGTTCAACATCAGATCGTAACTGATCAGTTGTGATGTTTCGCACATGAGGCCTTATGGAGTTATTTCAGTCATTTAACGTCGCAACAAGATATCGTCATCATTATAGCTGGGAACATCAAGATAAAATATGACTGCAAACGTATCTTGCCCTGACCTGTTTTACATAAAACTTCCTCTGCTTCGCAAGCATACAAATTTTAACATTTTTTTCCCACGAACTGAGAACAGCTTTTTCCGGTTTTACATTTTATTACTCATAATTTTTGCTCTGAATAGTTTGTTTCTGCATTTCGTTTTGGTGGTTTATCGTGTTAAATTTAATGCTTTTTCGGAAAAGGCATCCACTTGAGGTTACTTCGGAACTAAAAATTTGCAATGAGCTCAATTGTACTGTTTATATACCGAATTTCGTAGCAATCCGTTCAACCATTGCGTTGTAGAGGGCTATTTATAAGGGAAGTTTAATTATAACTACTTGTACTTTCATTATCATTTGAAATTTCAGTTACTTTTTTTATTTACTGTACACAATTTATTTTAAAATCTGCAATGAAAAAACGTATGCATTTAGTAACAGGAACTTTTACTAAGGAATGCAAGAATTACACAATGTAAGAAAGTAAATAAAATGGGCTTTTACACAAATTCAATATATATATGCATAAAAAATAGATATTTGCATGTAAATTGGTCAATTTTAAATATTTTAGATTAATACAGATTGATTCCATTTTCTAGAATCGATAAATCTCATCATGAAATAGAAATATTTTAACTCTATTTTCAACTTTTTGAAAATGAAGCAAAGAAAAAAAAAGTCATTTTAAGTACAAAATTCCAACAACATGCCTAAATGTAACTATTACTTTCTACTTACAACTAAAAATCTCTAATTAAATTGAAGACATGGATGAGACTTATTTAAATTCAATAAAACATTTGTATGCACATTCTTTATTGAAAACTTGTTTATGATTCAATTTGACTATGGCTTATGAATGAGACATATTTCGATTCAATAAAAGTTTTCTATGCATATTCTTCAACTAAAACTTGTTTGTAATATAATTTAGATATGATTTATGAGTGAGATTTATCTCCAATAACACTTTTAAATACATATTTCTTCACTAAATTTGTTTGTGGCATAATTCGGATATGGCATATAGATGATATTTATTTCAATTCAATAAAACCTTAAATGCATATTCTTCATTGAAAATTTATTTGTTACTTAATTTGGATATGACTTATGGGAGAGATTTATTTTAATTCAATAAAATTTAATATGCCTGTTCTCCAGTGAAAACTTGTTTGTAACATAAATTGGATACGACTTATGGGTGAGATTTATTTCAATTCAATAAAACTTTTATATACATATTCTTCATTGAAAATTTATTTGTTACTTAATTTGGATATGACTTATGGGTGAGATTTATTTCAATTCAATAAAATTTAATATGCTTGTTCTCCAGTGAAAATTTGTTTGTAACATAAATTGGATATGACTTATGGGTGAGATTTATTTCAATTCTATAAAACTTTTATATGCATATTCTTTAATGAAAATTTATTTGTTACTTAATTTGGATATGACTTATGGGTGAGACATACTTCAATTCAATAAAACTGTAATATGCCTGTTCTCCAGTGAAAACTTGTTTGTAGCATAAAATGGATATGGCCTATGGATGAGATTTATTTCAATTCTATACAATTTTCATATGCATATTTCATTCATTGAAAACTTGTTTGTGACATTATTGATGGAAGTGGAGCAGGAAAATATCGTTATCTTGAAACTTTGTAACCGACAGTACTGAGGGATTTGGTGGAGTCCAGAAAGGTAGGAATTTTAAATGTCAACGATACATCACACTTACTGAAATCAGATTGATACCGGATTGCTCCAGGCCAAATAGGCAATGACATCTCGGATTCTGCCCCATGTCAACCTGGCCATTGGAGGGTATCAGAAATTTATTGAAGATAGAACTTTTCCTGAAAAGTGGAGGAGCCCATTTATTTTAGGAGGGATCAACTTATTCATTTCTCGGAAAATGCACCGCAGCGTACCAATGGAAGAATGGATTATTTATTGACTTCTCGGAAAGATGGAAAATCATTCGTGTCAGAAACAAAGTTTCTTCGAGTCTATCATTTCCCGAATTTCGAATGAATGCGAGACGATTGGAAATCGGTTGGTTGCTTGAAATATGTATTTGTAAGGGATTTGATTTGAATTATTCAGATGTGCTGTTTCAATTAAACGAGTGCTATCTGTTTCTTGACTTACACGTTAGAAACCGTGTAGATATACTGGCTAACGTAGAATTTAAAATTGTCGGAGCAACAAATGAAAAAAAAAATTTAATGCAATGTTCTACTTTAAAAAAAATGAAAATACGAGAGTTGTTTGGTCTTTATTAGGGGGCCGCGGTGGCCTGGTGGTAAGGTCTCGGCTTCGGAACAGGAGGGTTTCAGGTTCCAGACTCGATTCCACCGAAGAACCGTCGTGTGTGGGGGTCTCTTGCATGTTGATCTTGGTTCAAAACTACGAGGTCCATCTCAAAATAGCTCTCGTGTTGCTTTAAACGGGACGTTAATATAACTAAACTAACTTTGGTCTTTATTGTATATCCGATTATCATTGTACTCTATTGGAAAATTGGTTTCAAGAAGTGATGTAATAATAACTTAAAATTCTACCATTTTCTGAAAATCACATGAAAATGTTGAAATTGCATCTTGCTTCCAAACTAGGGTTTTATACTTAGTTACATTTTTAAAACATTAGGTGGAGAAATTTTTAAAAGATGTTATAACATCGGAACGAAGTCGTCTTCAATAGTTTCTTCAGTAGAACTTAGATCCAGTAACTTAGATAAAATCTCTGAAAACCTCAAATGAAATAAAAAGAAAAATTGATGCAATGTAAATTCTATGCCCTTTTATTTATTTTTTAATGCAAAAAGCATTGCAGATAGTTTACAATGCATTAAAAACATTGCAAATTAAACTACGGGTAGAAAAAGAAACCTGAAACCAACAGAAATCTAAATGGTTGACTAAAATCGTAGAAATTTCTTTATTCTTTTTTAAAACCACATGCAGCAAAATCTAATTGCTTTATCCTCTGATTATGAACAATAGTAAGTTTAAATAAATAATGTTACGGATTTACTTTTCCTTCGGGGTTCTTTTTGATTTGTTGATCAATGAAATGAACAGTCCATTAGTGACAGACGAGAACTTTTATTAACGTGAAGACGAGAAATATACCTCCCCAACGGAAACAGGCAACACACTACAAAAACAGTGAACCATAAATAGTAATCGGTAGAAATAACAACCACAACACACAGAAAGGCCAAACAGAAATCAGCAGAAAGAGGGAATTCACGTAGGATGAATCTACGGCTTGTCCAAACGTCTGCAAATCTCCACTGTATTATCACTTTAGGTGTATACAACTGTCATATTACTGCAACACGACTGGCTACAGCACACATGACTACAATAAGCACATGTTTCTACAATAAGCAACAAGCCAGAGCACACAGCTTAATTAGGCAATCGATTGAGCTCTACACTGGATCAATCCACCTAATCACCCTGGATTCTTTACAGATTGATTTTGGCTTGAGTTCCCGGAGACGAGCCGAGAATATTCTGGTCTAATCAGGTGTATCTCAGTTCCTTTAGGCTGGATCACTAAAATGCTTGAAGTTTCCAGTTATATCTATTTTGTCGCCAAATGTTGAGAAGTTTGTTACCAAGCTTTGAGATCACTGACAACCGTTCAGTACCCAACAGAGCTGATTGCAAAGTGGTCTTCCCATTAATGGAATTAACCATGACGGGAAGCAACATTATATATTTATAACATTAATTTTTTGTAAGTTTGAAAAATAGTAAATCCATTCTGAAATGTGTGTGTGTTCCTTCACTTGTTGCGCCAAAGACAAATTAAAAAATGCTTCCTTTTATGTTACAAAATATTTCTTTAAGAAAATCGTGGAAAAATAATTAGTAGAATAGAGCAATTATTATATTTTTTACAATACCTGGTATCGTAATGTTGGGCTATTGAAATGCCATTCAATAAATGATACTTGATTAATATGTTCACATTTTATGTTGTGGCTGATCCTGGTATCTTTGCGGTGGTATCTTAATAAGCCAGTAACAGCCACTAAACATTGATGATCACTTTTGTCTAGCGGATATATTACGCTGCTGCAAATCTTTACGTCACCAGTTCGATCCTTAGTGGAATTCAACCTCTACATTGGCCCGACTCTACAAATACCACTCACCAAATCTTCTGTAAATACATATAATTTATATGCGAATATGGACTTTGATCATCACATACCTGGTAATTTTTAACATGTTTTTACATATTTAGGAATTATAATTTTTATTGACTCCCTAAAAGGAAAATTTACAATCATAAATATAATGCATCGAGTGTTCATAATACTGGAAAATTATCTTTTAGTTCGTATATTACTGTTTCTTTATCTATGAAAGTAAAAGTCTTCTTCTGTCTTTTGTGCGTTTAGATATATCATTTGCAAAATGTTTCTTATAAACTGTATTCAAAATGTCATCAAATAAAATATCGTATTTGTAGGTGCAACAGGTGTTCAAATGAAAAGGTACGAAACGTCGTAACAATGTAACCGTTAACATATTTGCCTACTCCATTTTGGGATAATGTACCGTGACCTCTAGGAATGCGATTAGAGTCCCCGGTATTACTCGGAGCATGTGCAGGTGCCCACATGTGAAAGAGAGAGCAGAGATCTAATAAATAAAGAGCACCTTAAAGTTTGACTTGGCATGTTGAATTCTTCGAATACATAAGAACCATTAACTCCGCAGAAGTTTGTGAGAAACTCCAAAGATTACGCAGGTCCATCAAGAACAAAAAATCGGGGCTATTCATGAAGAGTGTGGTTCTGCATCATGATAACACGCATTGTCACGTCTCTAGGGTGACATACGCGGAACAGGCTACGTTCAAGTAGGGGTAGCTTGACTATCCGCCCTACAGCCCGGACATGTCGTCCTGCGATTTTCATGAGTTTTATCCGTTGAAGAAAGATCTGAAAAGGAAGCTCTTCAACTCGGACGGAGAACTCAAGGACGCTGTGAAGGACTGGGTCTTGTCATGGCCACGGGAATTCTGGGAATAAGAAATCCTTTGGTTCATTAATCAATGCGATCGTTATGCTCAAGCTCATGGAGTATACTTTGAATAAGTCTTCATTTATACCCAAAGTGTCGTTTCGTACATTTTCATATTAGCATTCCTTGTACAATAACTCAATAGTAAAATATTTATTTATGATTTGATTGCAAATAAATAGGAAAATCGATTTATTTCAAATTACCACTTCAGAAGAGTATTGATTGAAATTTTTAGTCATTGATTATCCATTTTTCTTCTGGCTATATTAATAAATCTGCCACTCTTAAAATGTTAATCTAGCGATCTGACGACTGATGCGTATGTTTCATCAAAAGCCGCAATAAATTTCCTTGCATCAAAAGCTACGATCCTATTTTATCGCTTCCATTTTTAACTCCCCCATAGAAATGTATGCGCTATTAAACATCGTTTCCATCCATTCCCGACATTTGAAATGGATTTGAAAGGAGTATCCATACGGACCACTTCCCTTGGCGAATAACTGCCGTATATTCTTAGAGTATGAATTGAAGCGAAATGGTATGCATCGTGTGTTGCATTGATCAATGCTACAAGTGAAATGGATATTCATCATAGCATTTATGTCAGATAGAAAAATGATTGGACTTTATTATTAACTTCATGTTTTTGTTCCAAGCGATTAAAATAGTTATTTTTACCTGGTCAAAAGTATTTAACATTTCATATTTAACTCCGGACAGTACCTTATACATAAAAATGTCATTTGCATCTGTCAGGTGTAATTAATGAAATGCAATATTATTTTTCTTAACAGAAAAATTTATTACATTCTCATTAGATTTAATAATTATAACCAAGAAAGAAACTTGTTAGAGATATGGAATATCTCTAACTAGTTTCAATTCCAAAATAGTTAGAGATATAAAAGATTTTTCATCCGTGAAATACAATATCATCAATGATATGCTTACTAACTATTTAAATACGAAGAAATTGTTGCTATTAATGGAGAGTTAAAGGCATATGGATAAATTGATATTTAATGGCAGAAAAAAATTCAGACAATTAAACCGATGTAAATGAGAACTCATTCAATATTGCTTGCTAGAATTTCTAGGCAGTCAGACAAAAAATAAACTTCAAAATAATAGTGTGATTATTCTTAATAAATACAGTAGAGAGAAGATTAAAAATAGAAATCGAAAATTAACTATAAAAAATGTAAGTGCTACATGTTTATTTTTCAGGCAGATTTGAAAAAATATATGAATCAGAATATATGAATAAAAAATTGTGCATTTCGTTTCAGCTTTCAATGGAAATGTGTTTTCCCAGCACATGCCTGAGCATAAAATGCAAACATGAATATTTCTCTATTATCATTATCCTTATGCACTTAATACGGGAGGTAAATGCAATTTCATGAAACTTATCGTTTTACCAGAACAGATCCTAATAATTTTGATTTATTCTGTTATTAGAATTAGTCTGAAATTATTGATGAGGATGTTCGCGTTATAATAAAAAAATGCATTTATTGCAGAAATCTGACTTATAGCTCATATAAATGAGGATAACACGCACACTCGCTTGCACAACCGCTTTTTAAAAGGGGGGGGGGGATGGACATTTACACACCTAACGGATAAAACACAAAGTAAAGAGCAACCGTGCTCAAACCAGGGCTAGAATTCGGGAAGCCCAGATCTACGCTCTGTTTCTAGACCATGACGTCGGAAAATTATATATAACTAATCAAATGTGAACAAAAAAAGTAATAATAATTGAACCTCGTAGTAATTATCATACAAATGATCATATATTATGTGGTAACATAATGTATGATTGTGCATACGTATAATATTATATTCGACATAATGTAATTTAATTTTTATATATTGCAAATTATCTATATTATGCTGATTTTTTCATCTTCAGCTCAGATCTGACTTTATTAAACAAGATAGTCTGTATTGCAAAATCAGTTAATTCTTATAAATATGTAACATTTTCTGTTAAATAAATTTACAAAAATTCCAAAGCTTTTATATATTGGATCTTTTGTACCCATTAGGGACCTTTTAGTGCAATTTTAGGATCCACGAAGGTAAAATGAATTTTAGGACGCACATTCTCCAAGAAATCAAGGAGATATAATCCTTTCTTTAAAATAAATATAAAATGCTCGTGTACAAATCATTTTTTAAATCAAACTGACTCCGTGGTCCATTCTTTTTGGTCTTTTGTAATTAATGTTGGGATTTATCTTTGAAGCACAATATATTCTAGAAATCATGTAATTTCTAAAAATATGAATTAGATCTCACTTCTTTAGAATTGATATGGGAAATGGCAGTTATATAGATAAATTATAAAAATATAATTACGAAATTGGTCAAAAATTTATCACACCTTATTGGTAAATCATCTGTTACATTCAAACATTCCCTTTAGTTCATTTCGTTTTTAACATTATGTTCACTTGAACCTAGACTAGCAGACATATTAATCATGGGGAGATTCGACCCAAAATTTGGGCTATAGTTCTGACTTTTAAAGTGCATTTATCAAAATCATTAAATTTGTTCCATTATTGAAATAGATTGTTCATAGATGTGTAAACAACCATGCTATATGAAATTCAGCATCAATATACCTTAGAAGTATGTGTCTTTCAAATTCATGTCAGATTTGCTGCCCATTCACTCTAGTGAATTACCTAATACGCTGTGGCAGCATCATTTTCGTATCTATTTCCTAATTAGAGTGACTCAATAATTCAAATCAGAAGCCTGGTTTGTTGAAGGTCACGGATGATTGATTGATCTGTGAGAATGGCTTAGAGAAGGAACGGACTTCTGTCCGAACCTGTAGATGGGAGGATTCGGATACACGATTGAATTTCTGTTTTATTTAGATTTGTTTGAGGGAAAGCATTGCCAGTTTTGTAGAAAGCAGGTAGGTATAGACAGTATAAGTTAAATATTGATTTGCAAACTGTTGATTAATGAAGTTTTTCTGAGTAAGAGATATTTTCACTTAAACACCATTCAATTTTTAATTTGTTGGATTTTAGTGTAAAACAACTGAAATCATTTATTGAAATGAAGTTTATTTTTTCTGCAAGTATCACTCTAAATTCTGAAATTCCAACAATTGCTACATTATAATGATAATTGATGCTTAACGGTGTCTAAGTTATTTCTGATTCAAAATAATCTGTGGCCCTCATGACAAAATTTGATGTCTTTTATAAGTCAAAATGATTTTGAGACATTTATGGAATAATGGATATAAAATTCTGACTTCTGTCGGATAAAAACGGATTGAGTACCATCACGGATAGAGTGAGAATACTTTATTATTTCAGCATGGATCGATGAACCTATTTTAGAAGAGCACAGCAAGATGCTAAAGCAGGTAAAATCGGCTTAATCTGAATTATTGCATGTCTTGGAATTCTAGGTCATTAGTAAATATCAATCACTTAATTGTTTTATTTTCTTTATTGTCTATTAAAATGACACCTTTTTTGGGAATATATTCTTATTTTGATTCAAATTTAAATCCATTGAATACTTGGCTTAAATATGTATTCGGGGTAGTTTTAAGATTGAATTAAAAACTTTATGAATGGTTTATATTTTGCATGCAGCTTTCAAAATTCGATAAATCGATGCGCATATGCCATACTGTCCAAAGTGCTAGGTGGTTAAGTATAGTTCTATGGCAAAGATTAATTTATCATTTTGTCAATTGCAATGGCGGCTCGTCAACCAGGACCACAGAGCGTCAGGACTATAACAGTATTTTAATTTATAATATTTATTATTATGTAAATGTTATCAATGAATAAATCACAAATATCGATATTCATCAACATCTTTTAATCGCATTTATTTTTTACCTGCTTTTACCAGCACTGTATTATTAATATTAAGCATGCTTCTTTGAAAGTGGATGCTTGTTTAAAAGACTGGCCTGCTTTTACCAGTATTGCTTTATTTTCAAGTATGAAAGCAGATGTGTTTTTAAAAGTTTGAGGTAGAACTATGACATCATATCTTTTATTTTCCAAGAATGTAATTTTTTTCCGGAGAAATGAAATAATTTAATTTTTATAATATGTAAATTTACTCCTATTCTAAGATTAATCCGTTATGAAACTTTTATAAACCCAGAATTCTATGTAAAATTCTTCTTCTCATTCTTCCTCTTTCGCTGTATAATATCCCTGTTTTCAAGTTTTTTTCAACGAAAACTTAACTATGTATTCTCGCAACTTATTTATAAGCAAATTTCATTTCAATTTTGTTATAAAGTAGAAGTTTTTTATCCAGCATATCAATACAACTCTTGTAATATTTACCAGCATGTATCCCCATTAATCACAATTTCTTTGTTTTCATTTTTTTCCATGGATTCCATCAATTTTTTCGAAGATAAGATAGATAATACAATATTATTTAACATTTTGTCACTCTTTGTAATGCTGTTTCAATGTAATTTTTTTATTAAAAAATATCTAAATGATTTCTACCGATGTTCCGACTATTTCAATCACTCCTTTTAAAATTTCTTTTAGTATATATATATTCGTTTTTTAGAAGATACTAACAAAAAAAGCAGAAATGTCGATTTTTTCAAGTAATATTTCTTTTAAGATGTTTTTAGATTCACTGCTTGTTTTTGACATGACTTGTTGAAACTGGAAAACAAATTCTTTAGAATGAAAAGGGTAATGCTCTATGTTATTGTTTACTGTGCTTTCACACAGGATAACTAAAAATTTGTTTATGGACTGCTTAAAAAAATTGAGATAGTAAATTGAATCTCATTTATAAATTTAATCTCCACTAATAAAAAAAAGAATGGGTGTGTATATTGGTTTACTACATGCCAAATTATTTAACACAGAGCTCTCGCACAGATTACAAATATATTTTAGAGAGTGGGAATGTGCATCTCATGATGATTTTTCTAAATTTTAATTAATTAAAAATTAAATGTTATCTTGATGCCATCGAAGATAAATTTCAAAAATATTTTTGCATAAAACCCATTTTCATGCATTCCTTTCAATAACTGTACAAACTTTTTCTAAATTTGGAAGTTAAAAAAATATTTTTTGTATTATTTCTAGCAATACATTGCATTGTCACAACGATATAGTAAATGGTTTTTATTGATTTATGATTTTTTTTTCAATCCAATGGCTTTCTTACCTCTCCGAAAATAAAGAAATATTTTGTTACTTATATCC
This sequence comes from Argiope trifasciata, assembly GCA_026543055.1. Classification (NCBI taxonomy): domain Eukaryota; kingdom Metazoa; phylum Arthropoda; class Arachnida; order Araneae; family Araneidae; genus Argiope; species Argiope trifasciata. Next base: position 8,854,604 of record JAPMOQ010023314.1, on the reverse strand, counting down.
GCTGATTATATAAGGAATAGGAGTATAACATAAATGTATAACGAAAGATGAAGTTTAAATAGTAGGAAGATTAACTGGATATTTTAATATTGTTAAGGAAATCAACTATATTATTAATTTTTAATTAATTTTTATTAATCTTTAATAAACATGCGTGAGGCTATTAAGGCCGAAAAAACTCAAAAATACTTGTTAGAACAAATCGTGAATAGAATAAAAATTATGGTTGGAGACTCGGTTAAAATAGAAGAAATCGTTATTTCCTTTCGAATCAACTAGTTCAAGTAATGCCAAATGATTAAACAGCAAAAAAATTTTTATAAAGCGGAAATACAAAGATTGATATATATTTTTATATGTTGGTATATAATTTTATTGAGAAAAAATATACCTAAAGAAAATTTATGAAACTTTATTTTTATCAATTTCTAAACGCATTTTTAACAATGAAAATAAATCAGTTAATTAGTAATCAAGTTATAAAAGTATATACATTTTATTAAAAAAACTCAAAAATACTTGTTAGAGAAAATTGTGAATAGAATAAAAATTATGGTTGGAGATTCTGTTAAAATAGAAGAAACCGTTATTTCCATTCGAATCTACTAGTTCGAGTAATGTCAAATAATTAAACGACAACGCTTTTTAATATAAATCAGAAAATAAATTTTTTATATAAATCATACTTTTTATATGTTGGTATATTATTTTATTGAGAAAAAATATACCTAGAGAAAATTTATAAAACTTTATTGTTATCAATTTCTAGATGCATTTTTAACTATGAAAATAAGTCAGCTAATTAGTAATCAAGTTATAAAAATGTATATATTACATAATATTTTTATAAGCACACGTATGTGAAATACGCATTAGAACACCAAGAAGTAAGTGACAAAATGACTACAATATTAAATCGTTGAAATAAGAAGGAAGTTAAATTTTAAAACATCTAAAGATAGTAATTATCATGTCATCCTGCTAACTAGCACATCTTCTTGACAATTCCTATACAATCATGCTTGATTACTGACTGCCTGGCTTACTGAATGCAACTGCTGTTATCTGTGTCAGCCTTTCCAAATCGCTCTATGAAATAAAGTGGTTTCAGCTATGCAGATCGAGATGCTGCATTGATTAAGCTCCGGATGATTGATAGCTTTCTGAGGCAGCTCGAAAGTCAGATCAGCAGCGGCTCATGAGCTGGTGGATGGAGTCGTGTGCTTAGGATGAACGACTCAATTTCTGATTTATATAAGCCAGTTCTACCCCACTTAGTGTGGTTTTATGGGTTGGAGATTTTGGCGAGGCCATATAGAATGGTTAAATGTTTGAGCAGAAGGATAGTATGAATATCCTGCTGAATTCAAGTGTTGGAAAATAGAATTAAGATAAACCAGAGTTTAAGAGATAGCTATCATTTTACGGAGAAGTAATATTGATGTATAATATATGTATGCAGAATATGTATGTATTATATTATATATATAGAATATGTATGTATGTATATTATATATACAGAACATGTTTGTATGTATATTATATATAGAATATGTATGTATATATATTATTCATACAGAATATGTATATATATTATTCATGCAGAATATGTATATATATTATTCATGCAGAATATGTATGTATATGGGTAATATGATGTGTAATATGATGTTTGTGTGTGCGTGCGTGTGTGCGTGCGTGAGTATAAGATATAACAGTGAAATTTTCTTGAGTGAGTCAGTCAAAATTTTTTGCAATTGAATATATAATTACCCTGATTCATTATTTTTATTTTAGAAACTTGTTAAAATTATTAACCACAGTCAGCTCTTTAAAAAATACATAATCAATGAAAATTTGCATTTTGCCATTAATAGAAAATTTTTAAGTTTCAAGCTAAGTTTTTCTAAAGTTTTTAACAAGATAATTTTATATTACACCATACAGCATTTAAATCGAGATGTTTTTATTTAATTTCTGACTAAGATTTTAAAGTCATTAAAAACGAATTCCTTTGAAATCATTATGTATCTTTAGTAGCAAAAGTACAAACATGCATACGTTACATTAAACCGTTAACTGGAGATATAAATCTCCTGATGTGACCGAATACATGGAGTCAGAAAGACTGTTTGTTATTTTTTCCGATTTGTCTTTAGTAAAAATAATTGAAATTTATTTTGGAAACACGGTACATTCTGGAAACGATGAAGTTCTCAAAGATATTAAGAATATCAATATAAAAACTATTAAATGTTAAAAAAAATATTACAAGAAAAACTTAAACAATCATTTAACAAGTACTTACAACATTTAAATATTAGGGAATTACTCTAATGTTAATTACTGTTTGAATTTAACAAACAAGTAATTAAGAGTACACTATTTCAAAATATTATTTTAAGAATACTTCTTTATTCCTTTTGCATTATTCAAATTAAAAGAGAGTTTCAGAGACATGGAGCCAATGACTCCATAAGGAACAACGAAAACTTTGAAAAAGAATAACTCGGTTTTATGGACGTGTTCATATTTAAATTTTTGCAACATACTGCTGAAAGAAGAACTTGAAAGTACTGAGGAGATTATTGTATTCAAGTACAAAATACCACTTGATAATCAGAGCTAATAAATAACGTGGAGTCATTTTGACTCCCATATTCATTTAATGATTAATCGAGAAATGGTTATAGATCTCTCATAAGAGCAGAGGAAACACCACATGTTGCCGCTGAGCAAACGCGCTAAGGGAAGTGTTTAGAAGGGTAATTAATACATTTTGCTATAATAAGCAGATTAAAGGGAATAAGTCTGTTATAATAAGCTGATCGAAAGGAGTAAGTCTGTAACAATAAGCGTATCAAGAGAAGTAAGTATGTTATAATAAGCAGATCAAAAAACTAAAAAAGTCAATTTTTACCCACATTGTTTTAAGACACTCGTAGAAATGTCAGATATCAGCAGATTTTTATTACTTAATTTCTTTGTTTTTCTCCTCATCGAAATTCCTTCGTAAATCAGCATACGACACCACCTCCCTCCTCTTACTCCTCCATAGTTCTTCTTCTTTTAATGTAATATATTCAATTGATTTCTCTTATCTTTTCAATGAAAATCGATAAAAATTGAAAATATTTTATTTACTCATGTTTTGCTATAAAAAATAAACTCTACGACAAAAGCCAACGTACAGCGCTTATCATGAAATTTCTTGCTCTGATATAACACGTTCATTGTCGTATCCGTATGTGTTTACATTTTGATATTTTCAATTATCAGCTTTCCTTTGTTTATAAGAGCAGGAAAAGAGCTCAAAAAGGATAAAATATCTGCGTTAAAAACAATGCTGTTAAAGTTGAAGTTTCTATTTGATTGTTGATTACTTTACGTCAAACAATCTATGATAAAAATGCCAGATAAGGATACCCATATACTATTGACTTTTAAACACTAAATTTAATCATTAGTGTTTCAACAGACACAATGGGAGCTCAGCCAAGCACCAATAACCAAAGAAAACCACACTTTACGTTCATATGGGCAATTGAAAATGGTTCAGAGCTTCCCGTAAATGGATATTTAGAAAGCCCCCGGTTCATCGCTCAGCCCATAGAAAAGACTGTTTGGAAGATAGCAAACAAAATATTTTTTAATGGGGCCGTAGAATTAGTCATCCAGAGAGAAGATAATAGACCAGACAGCATTCAAATAGAATTCGAATTTTCAATCCTGGATGAGGATGGATCTCCTTTAACAAAACAAGCATCTGAAAAAGAGTTCAAATGCAAGGACGAAGCCTGCCTTAAATTATTTGATGATGAACATGAGGTATTCACTCAAAGAAGAGCTGAGTTTTTGCCAAATGGAACATACACTGTTTGTTGTCGAATGTGGAGAACGGGAATCGAAATACCACAATCGGATACTTGTTTTGCACGAACGCGCTTGGGTGTAGATCGACGCTGCTTTGTTTGGAAAATTAGAAAATTCAGCAATCTTCGATTGAAGCAAAAGACGACGCCTTTTATCAACACAGCATCTAAAGGATCCCCGGAACTCATCCTGAATCTCTTTTTAAGTCAAAATAATGGTAAAAGTTACTTGAACATTCAAATAGAACAAAATTCCGCTACAAGAGACCATATATTTATTTGCAAACTCTCTATATTGAACATCGACTCTAGAGTTGTGTATTCCAAACTTTTTTATTCCTTTATTCAAGCAAAATTACCAAAAGTTTTGACCTGTCGGGAGTTCTTTGAAAAAGATAAGTTAGTGAATAACGAATCTTCTCTGCTGCCAAATGATGCTTTATCCTTGAGATGCGAATTTCAAATTGATACCGATTTAGCCTGGAGTCGAATCGAAACCTACAGATGTTTAGAATTAGAAGATTTGGAAAAGATTAAGACAGAATTGCCAGAAATGCAACTTGATGAAACAGTTGGATCTTCCAATGACTGTTGTTTCTTCAAAAAAGTTTTTAAAGACTTGTTTGGAAACGAATGTTGCAGTGATATCAAGCTCCGAGCTGGTACAAAGTTGTTCCCTGCCCACAAGACCATTTTAAGTGCCCGATCTCCATTGTTCAAAGCTATGTTCACACAGAACACGGGCGAGAAGTCAGCCCAAATTGTCGACATACCTGACATGAATCATGACACTCTGGACCGTTTGTTGCAATATATTTACAAAGATACTGTTGAAGAACTTCAATGGGAAAGTGCAATGGATCTTTTTATTGCTGCAGATAAACATCAACTGTTGGATTTGCGGAACAAATGCTCCTTTTTATTAAAGTCAAATCTCTCCGTGGCCAATGTTTGCTCAATTCTATCGCTTGCTTATATGCATGAAGACAGTCACCTGAGAACAGCGGTGGAAAACTTTATATCGGAACACGATGTTTCAATCTTTAATTCTGAAAAGTGGAAAACGTTTAAAGAAGAAAATTTTCCGTTGGCTTTAGAAGTAATGGAGAGGGTGATTTATTTGATAAAGAGAAAAAATTATTTTGCTTCATTGTGGTCTTAATTTGAACTACAAAAACATCCACATAATCTTGAGTCTACTTCTTTCTAAAATATAAAATATAAAAAATTGTGACAATCATTGGCAAACCTATCGAGTGGATATTGAAACAGAAATAAATATAAAAGATTTATGGCTCCTATTAGTACTGGTTATTACTTATGATTGCTCCTAGATATTCCTTACTCCTAGCTCCTTATACACTGAAATGACAAAAGTCATGGGGTAGCAATATGCAAATATACAGATGGCAGTAGCATCGCAGCGAAAAAGTATAAATGCGCAGTTCGTTTGCCAGAGCTTTCATTTATGTTCAAGTTATTCATGTGAACAGGTTTTTCGTGATTTATGGCGGCACGACGAGAATTAACAGACTTTGAACGTGGAATGTTAGTTGGAGCTAGACGCATGGGTCATTCCATTGCGGATATCGTTAGTGAATTCAACATTCCGAGATCCACAGTATCAAGAGTGTGCCCAGAGTAGGAAATTTCAGGCATCACATCCCATCATGGACAGCGCAGTGGGCGACCACCTGCACTTAATGACCGAGACCACTGACGTCTGTGTAGAATGGTCAATGTTAATTTATACGCAACACTTCGTCAAATAACTGCAGGAATCAATGTGGGACGTACGAGGGACGTTTCCGATAGGACTGTGCGGCGAAATTTGTTTTCCTTGCGCTATGACAGCAGAAGACCGACTCGAGTGCCTTTGCTGACAGCACGACATCGCCTGCAGCGATTCTCCTGGGTTCGTGAGCATATCGACTGGTCCCTAGACCAGTGGAAAACCGTGGCGTGGTCAGATGAGTCACGATTTCAGTTGTTACGAGATGATGGTAGAGTTCGAGTGTGGCGCAGACCCCACGAAGCCATGGGCCCAAACTGTCAGCAAGGCACTGTTCAAGCTGGTGGTGGCTGCATAATGGTGTGGACTGTTTTTACATGGCATGGACTCGATCCTCTGGTGCAACTGAACCGATCATTGTCTGGAAATGGTTATGTTCAGCTGCTTGCAGATCACTTGCAGCCATTCATGGACTTCACGTACCCACACAACGATATGATTTTTATGGATGGCAATGCGCCATGTCACCGGGCCAGAACTGTTCATGATTGGTTTGAAGAACATTCCGGACAATTCCAGCGCATGATCTGGCCACCTAGATAACCCGATATGAATCCCATCGAGCATTTATGGGGCATCATCGAAAGGTCCGTTCGTGCCCAAACTCCTGCACCATCCACACTTTCACAATTATGGACGTCTATACAGACAGCATGGCTCAATATTCCTGCAGAGGACTTCCAACGACTTGTGGACTCCATGACACGTCGAGTTGTTGCACTTCGCCGGGCAAAAGGAGGACCGACACGATATTAACAGTCATCCCATGACTTTTGTCACTTCAGTGTATAAGTTCCTAGTTATTATTTATATATTATAGTAAATGTAATAAACCAGTCATTGTGTATAATTACCAGTAACTGATAACTGACATTCTTTCTTACTACCAAAATATGTTGGAAAAGGAAAATTATTGACCAGAATTACCAGTTTAGTATTCATAAGGATCTCTAATTACACTTAATCACCAGATTAATGATATTTGTCATAATTAAGCTATACGTGCTTAACACGGTATCGTTTATTTGTTTCGCAATTATATAGTTACCGATTGGGTACCACACGAAACCACACATTTGGATTACAAGGTAATGTATATTATTATAATTTGAACTTTATTTTGACTAAATAAATTCATTCAAATATGGAGATAAAAAAAAAGCAAATTTTGTTTAAAATTTATAATGCAATCTCAGAAACGTCCCAATCATGACAAATGAAATTTGGATTGCTATCAATGTTAAAAAATTATTATTTGTACAAATTATTATTTGTAATCCTACTACTTAAACTTTTCTATTAGTTTCTTAGTTAACTTAACCATCGAGTTTCCTGAATAGAAAATTCGAAAATTCAATTAGATATAAAAAGGATGTTAGCTATTAGATTATCCATCAATAGAATTACTGAAGGTACGGAGTAATCCGAATTATCATTTTTGCCTTAGTTTGGAGTTGATAGCTAACGTTGAGCCTACTAGCAATCATCAAGTGTGATAAAATTCGTTTAGTAGGAGGTAAGTCTCAGAATTAAAATTGATGTTACTCGGCTCTACAATATTAATATACTTACTGAAGAAATAAAGCCCATTCCAAGAAAAGGAAGATTTTCATCCCTATATCTAGGATGTCATTGCATAATCTGTCAGCTTGCAGATCTGTATTAAATTAAGATAGCTTCCATCCATCTTCAGATCTACTTGAAATTTGAAAAAAAAAATCCGATAGCGCTTGGTTATCTTTCTACTTGCACATAAACTTGCAAGCTCAAAAAATCAATAGACTAGATGGATGAATTTTAGTTTATAATCTTTTGAACAAAATCGGAAGTAAAAGTTTAGTTTCAGACTAAATCCGTTGGTTAACTTTTTTAATTTGTTTATGTAATCATGTTTGTATGTATAAGATAGTTCAAAAAATTGAATCAATATAAAAATTTAATTCTCTTGTATTAAAAATGAATTTAAAACAACGTACCACTGTAGAATAGACTTTTATTCTATCTGAAGCAAGGTAAGTAATATACTAACCGGCATAATTGTTGGCATCAAATAACTCACCTCCTTCTCTTCAGACTCAATAAATTTCTGATCCGATACGAAAAGAGAAATTTCCCATTAAATATTCCGATAAGAGAATCGGTTATCTATTTCAGACAAAATGTTTCCGATTCATCTATTTTTGAGAAAAGTTCTGTCTGTCATCCGTACCATCGCAATTGGTTAATCTATTTGACAAATGGTAAAATCCGGCATGTCAACGTAGTCTGATCCGGCATGATTTGATTCTGTGTTCTTGCATCCAATATTTAGTGTCCCAATTATCCAAGTTTCGTCAAATCAGATACTTTTCATTGATTACCAAATTTGGAAAGAATCATTAATTTTCTTGGCAGTCATCTATCAAAATTATTAAGAATAATAAACTGTAGGTGGGGGATATACATGAGCAGAAATAGAGAAATGTTGTAATTGGTATAAATACTTCATACTTCTGGATTTAGTTTCAATATGCATAATTAATCAACTCTTCAGATTCAAATACTTTGTAGCATATAACAAATATTCTCAGTTTAATTATCTGTTAATCAAAGTGAAATAGAAATATCTTAGTAAACATTAATGTAAATTGTTCCAATAAACTATGAGAATAAGCTTATTGGTAACAATTTAATTTAATGCACAACTTGAATATCCATACTTTTGTGAGAACTAAGGGATAATAAGTTAGATTAAGATATTGTTTTGGAGATCCAAGAAAACTATATAAGGGTTTTCATTCAACTTTGGTAAAATGATGAAGATAATACTTATAGTTTTCGTTACATTAACCGAGATAACTTTCTCCCAAACCAGTAGATTTTTAATCCCAGTAGATTTTGGATGCTTGCAGTTATAGAAGCTATTGGAATTTTATTTATAGAAATACATAAATAAATGGTTTATGATATTTGCTATAAACAAAATCTTAAATCAAAGTTAATAAATTTTCAGACAAAAAAAATAATAATCTAATTTTATCTGGATCAAAAACAATTCTACTTTTTTATTGAAAGGGATGTTTATTTCGAAAACATTGTGTAATTATACATAAATAAAATTTTAATATGCCACATTTTTAAAACAAACTAAAAAGTATAAAATAATTTCTTCTAAACAGATTTATGCCCCTATGCAGCATAATAATGCTGACAGTTTTGCCTGAAAAGTTCGGACTTTGAATTTTTAAATTCACAGTCATGAACTTTAGATTATTAATTTGTATGAGATTATAAACTTTTATTGGACATGGAGAAATTATTTTATACTTCATAGAAAGCTTTAAAAATGATGTATATAAAAAAATTGAATAATTATTTTCTGTTTTTCATTCTTGTGTGAGCGAACTTTAGCTATCAATTAGAGGGACAACCTAAGATAAAATTTGTACTTAACGGAGAAGAAAGGAAGCTAATACTGCATTGGCATCCTCTTCTGAGCTATGTTTAAATATTTAAATCTGTAATTCATCGAGAAGTTAGTTTAAATTTTATGACAGAATTTATACCGACGGATAAGAAAATAGAACAGATTAGAAAGCGAGACAATAATAACGATTTAAAAAGCAATATATCAATGATAAAGTTAATGTTTTTATCTTAATGTTAATAATTCTGGTATGCTGCATGCATCTCTTCTACGATGCCATTTTTCCTACTTCAAAAGATACCTCTTTTACAATTTTTTTTTTCAAAATTGGCCTAAAGTAATTATGAACAATCATTGATATCATTAAAAAACTGTATTTTTAAAGTTCTTTAATTTGAATCATAGATTTTCTCCAAATAATAACCGATACCAATATATAAACCTAATGAGCCTTAGCAGAGTTTTTATTGTCTTAGGAAGATTTTGTAGATTATGCTGTGTATATAAGTAGATTTTAAAAATGTGCTAGTCTAAAATAATACTATTTTAAAGCATTCTTTTACCTTCATTGGTGCTTTTACATCCTCATTTCATTCACTGAAATTCAGCTCGAAGATAAGTAAATTATAGCTTATTATCTAGTTCAACTTGTTCAAAAGAAGAACATGTGTCACGAGCCTAATCACCTTCCGTTCATCCTTGTTTGCTACAGATATGATAAGAAATCAAGAAATGTGTTTCTATTCCCAAATATAAATAATTCCTAGCAACAGTAAATGCCTTTAAACAAGAAAATAACTAAATATATCAATTTAACTAAAACTCGAATTTAACTTGATTAATTCAAACAGCACATATTTAGAAAAAAATGTGACATGCCAACTTCATTTACTTTTTTTCTTTATATCTGAATTGATCATGAATAATCAAATTATAGCACTAGAATACTAGTGGTGGCGTTGGTATAATTCTATTCTAGACTCCCAAACTATTATTTAAAAATGGTGCGGGAAACGATACGTTTGTATAACTAGACTTGTATTTAACTTTACTAAATATTGCGAACTTTTGTTAACAGTTTTGTATAATTATAAATTTAAAAGATTAATTTGCAAAATTTGAATCAAAAATATTGTTTCATGGTCTCGCATTGATAAATCAATAAAATATTTACACTGAAGTTGCAAAAGTCATGGGATGACTGTTAATATCGTGTCGGTCCTCCTTTTGCCCGGCGAAGTGCAACAACTCGGCGTGTCATGGAGTCCACAAGTCGTTGGAAGTCCCCTGCAGGAATATTGAGCCATGCTGTCTGTATAGACGTCCATAATTGTGAAAGTGTGGATAGTGCGGGAGTTTGGGCACGGACGGACCTTTCGATGATGTCCCATAAATGCTCGATGGGATTCATATCGGGTTATCTAGGTGGCCAGATCATGCGCTGGAATTGTCCGGAATGTTCTTCAAACCAATCGCGAACAGTTCTGGCCCGGTGACATGGCGCATTGTCATCCATAAAAATCCCATCGTTGTGTGGGTACGTGAAGTCCATGAATGGCTGCAAGTGATCTGCAAGCAGCTGAACATAACCGTTTCCAGTCAATGATCGGTTCAGTTGCACCAGAGGACCGTGTCCATGCCATGTAAAAACAGCCCACACAATTATGCAGCCACCACCAGCTTGAACAGTGCCTTGCTGACAGTTTGGGTCCATGGCTTCATGGGGTCTGAGCCACACTCGAACTCTACCATCAGCTCGTAACAACTGAAATCGTGACTCATCTGACCACGCCACGGTTTTCCACTGATCTGGAGACCAGTCGATATGCTCACGAGCCCAGGAGAGTCGCTGCAGGCGATGTCGTGCTGTTAGTAAAAGCACTCGAGTCGTTCTTCTGCTGTCATAACCCAAGGAAGATATATTTCGCCGCACATTCCTATCGGACACGTCCCTCGTACATCCCACATTGATTCCTGCAGTTTTTTGACGAAGTGTTGCGTGTCTATTAACATTGACCATTCTACACAGACGTCTTCGGTCTCGGTCGTTAAGTGCAGGTGGTCGCCCACTGCGCTGTCCATGATGGGATGGGATGCCTTAAATTTCATACTCTCCGCACACTCGATACTGTGGATCTCGGAATGTTCTATTCACTAACGATATCCGCAATGGAATGACCCATGCGTCTAGATCCAACTAACATTCCACGTTCAAAGTCTGTTAATTCTCGTCGTGCCGCCATAAATCACGAAAACCTGTTCACATGAATAACTTGAACACAAATGAAAGCTGTAGAAAACGAACTGCTCATTTATTACATACACTTTTTAGCTGCGATACTACTGCCATCTGTATATTTGCATATTGCAATCCCATGACTTTTGACACTTCAATGCATAATACTTCTAGACTTTGACACCTCCCTTCTTCCAAAATTTTACCATAGTTCATATTTCTCAAGACACGTCTCTTTCAAAATGCCCTTTATGGGGTTAAATTGCTAATATCTATGTCTTCTAAGTCAGATTCATTCTCCAAACACTTTAGGAATAATATCTTTAAAGTCATTCTGATTTCTGCTTATTCTAATTATTAAACATAAAACTCTATGGATCTACATGTATGAGTTAAAAATATACATATAGTACTCCTCGACTCCCAAGTTCCAAAGTTTTTGTCACTTTTTTTTTCTCCTTCCTGTAATGAAATAAATGATTTCTATGTCTCCTTAGATTAAATATGCATATATTTGGGTAATAAGAGTATCTTTAAAGACATGTTGGATTGCTGCTTATTCAGGCTATTAATAAAAAATATCGTTATATACTCATACATTGATGGATCAAAAAATATTCATAGTACTCCTCTACTTTAATAACTGTCTTGTTTCAAACTCTTCTCCCTGATTTATTCTTCCTAAACTCCATTTCAGTTTTGTGATTAAATTGATAATCTCTACGTCTAATAAGTAAGATTCAACATTCATACATTTGGTTAATAAGAGTATCTTTTAAGTCATATTGGATTGCTGCTTATTCAGATTATTAAAAAATATATACTGTTATATACTCATACATTGATGGATCAAAAAATATTTACAGTGCTCCTTGACTTTAATTACTGTCTTGTTTCAAACTATTCGCCTTGGTTTATACTTCTTAAACTACATCTCCATTTTGAGAATAAATTTCTAATCTCTGTATTTTCTAGAATAGAGATTCCAGAAGAGATATAAAGATATGAAGCCAGAATCAACGTTCATACACCTTGGAAATGTACCTTTAAATCCGAC
>JAPMOQ010023314.1:8801544-8835613 GCA_026543055.1 Argiope trifasciata | reverse complement strand
AAATAAATCCCACAAAAGAGGCGAACCTGGTATACTTTTATAATTATTTTTAACGTTTATTCAGTTTCCTAGATTTATATGTACAGGAAAAAGACTCAGTTTTAATGGCATAATGATATAAATTCCGCAAAAGAGGCAACGCTTGTTGACTTGACGCAACTTTTGTGAATGGTTTTAACGTTTATTCAATTTCCTAGATTTATATGTACCAGAAAAGGACATATAATTTTAATTTCGTAGTAATTCTATTGAAAGAAGTTAAACTATGTTTACTGAACTGATTCATAGAATATTTTTTTCTATAAATCATGATTTGAAATGTTATATTTATTCTTTGAGTTGTTATTTGAAATATTTTATTTATTCTATATATATTTATTCTAATAATCATTATTTGTAATATAAAGTTTATCCTATGAGATATATTTACTCTATGAATCATTATTTGGAATACAATATTTGTCCTAGGAAATATATTTATTCTAAGAATCATTATTTGGAATATAATGTTTATCCTATGAAGTATATTTATTTTAAGAATCAATATTTGGAATATAATGTTTATCCTATGAAATATATTTATTTTAAGAATCATTATTTTTAATATAATGTTTATCCTATAAAGTATATTTATTTTAAGAATCAATATTTGGAATATAATGTTTATCCTATGAAGTATCTTTATTTTAAGAATCATTATTTGGAATATAATATTTAGCCTATGAAGTATATTTATTCTAAGAATCAATATTTAGAATATAATGTTTATCCTAGGAAGTATATTTACTTTAAGAATCATTATTTGGAATATATTTATTTAAAGAATCATTATTTGGAATATATTTATTTAAAGAATCATTATTTGGAATATAACGTTTATCCTACGAAATATTATTTGAAACATTACTTTCAAATCAGTGAGGTAATGTTCGTTAGGAAAATAGGTTTCAATTAACTGAGATCGGAGATTAAATTTTTCAAAAATAAATAAATACGGAGTTTAAAATCATTAATTCTTAGCACATCCTTTTAAATACCTTTCTATGTTACATCGACATGTGTCAAAGAATAATTTTAATATTATCTTTTGTCATGGAATACTTAATTAATTTCGAATTAGAAATGAATCAATACATTAGAAATTAATTAATTCGATGACGTATTAATCTCTTATTAGAAACAATAGCTTCAGTACAGGATTAACTAGTAAACCATATCATTGACTGCATAGTCTATAACAAATGATAATTACATGATTGCCAAATAGTGAAAATAAATTAATCGTGTTTTTGTCACATCAAAAGCTATAATAAATCTCTCTACTTCAAAAGTTATTAGAGCATTCTCCATAACAATTGCGTTCCTAAATGTGTATGTGCTATTAAACAGCACTTCGCTTAGTTCCGGAGGTTTAAAGTGAAATTAAGGGGGACTTGATAAGGACCTTGTTCCTTCGTGAAAGCTGCCGAATTTCTTCGAGGATGAAATGAAGCGAAGTGACGTTTTTCGTCTGCTCATTAGATTAGACTAACAATAAATTTAAGTAATTCGTTTGGCGTTAAGTGTTGCAGTAAAATGACGATGGTGTTGCATAAATGCAGATTTAAAAATACCTAGTTTTGAATGCGAATTTCAGCAACATATTGCAAAAATATTAGAGCTGTCATGTAGTTACTTTTTTTTAGATTTTTAATCTGAATCTGCAGATTAGAATGACTCTTATTTCTTTGAGAAAAAAATTTTATTTATTTAATTTTCAAAAATTACCGTTTTATACATTTTTCCTCTTTATAAACTGACAGATTTAGATAACTCGCTTGACGTTAAGTGTTGCAGTAAAATTGCGATTATGTAGCATAAATGCGGATTCAAAAATACTTACTTTTGCAAGCGTATTTTAGCTCCGTATTACAAAAATATTGATGTCATCATGCAACTGACTATAAACAGATTTTTAATCTGAATCTGCCAATATGAAGCTTACTGATTTGAAATAAAAGTCTTATTTACTAAAAATTATAAAAACTGACAGATTTAGATAATTCGTTCGTAGTTAAGTTTTGCAATAAAATGACGATGATGTTCCGTAAGAAAGGATTCAAAAATAGATTCTTTTGTATCGAATTTTGGCAGCGTATTACAAATTTATTGAAGTCGTCATGTAACTGCTTATAATTTGAATTTTAATCTGAATCAATATCAAACTTATTGCTTTGAAATAAAAGTTTTTTATTTTAATTATTAAAAATTATTGTTTTATAAACTTATGTTTATACTTCATGTTTATAGACTGACATATTAAGATAATACATTTGGCGTTTAGTTTTGCAGTAAAATAGCAATTATGTTCCGCACATGAGGATTCAAAAATAGATACTTTTGCATGCACATTTTAGCATCGTGTTGTAAAAATATTGGAGTCGTCAGGCAAATGCCTGTAATTGGAGGTTTAATTTGAATCTTCAGATTAATATGAAGTTTATTGCTTTGAAATAATAATTTTTTCTTAAAAATTATTGCTTTATATATATTTGATCATAGTTATAAAAAATTAACATTTTGCTGTCTACAACTAGTAGGAATTTTACAAGGATCCTGCTATCATACATTACTGGAAATCTTTTTTACAATTATTTTGTAATTACGCCTTTTTTCAATAGCCAAATTCATGAACCAAGAAATCATGATTAAAGACACGATCAATAGTTTCTATTGGTTAAATTGTTCTAAAAGCACTTAAAATAGAAGTCTCATATAACATTCATGTAGTATATTCCAATGTAGTTATATCCTATTTATGCTACAATATTTCAAACACTACTCTCTTCCTATTTAATGATTTAAAACATGTTTGGAAACATTCATAATTTCAAAATTTATTTAGTGGATAAGTTCCTATTTCTGCCTACGTTATACTTTAATCTTTTGAATTTATTTTACACTTTTAGAATAATGTTTACTTCAACGTTTTTCCAAAAATTAATATTTTTTTAAGTTCACTTTTTCACTCCTATTTATATTAACATTTATGAAATAATAATCTTTATCCAATTAATGAGTTAAAATGTTTTTGAAAAAATATATCAGTAATTTCAAAATTTATACCTGTTTTTGTCAAAATTACTAAAATTCGCTCTTTTTTTTTTAAAAAAATTAAACAATAGGAATAAATTATATTTCAACATAATACTTCCTTCAAAAATAATAATTTTTTATATATTTACTTTTTAACATAAATGATTAAAATTATATTTTATTTTGAATAATAGTAGCTGATATTTAATATATCACGTTACCATTTCGCAATTATTTCGAGTATTTAATGTATAAGGGATTTCAAATTCCACTTATAACAATGAAATAATGTTAAAATGTTTCTTAGTTTCTCAGTTATTTTAAAAATTAAAAAGAGTTAAAAATGAGAATTAATATATAAAATCTAGTTCTAAATTCGTAATCACTAGTAGTAATTTAATAAAATAATTTTTATTCTCAATTAATAATCAATTTCAAACTCTACTTGATACAATAAAATATACATTGCGTACTTTTCACGTTATTTCTCTATACAAAAAGATTTTTTATCCTAATATATAATTTTTATAACCTGCTAAAAATGTAAATGAACATGCAACCTTTTAACTAAAAATGGAAATTGGTTATAAACTGCCACAATTTCAAAACATTTTTTTTTAAATATCATATAATTTTCAAAAAAAAATTATTTTGCTCGTCAAAAAGGAAATTATTTAGAATTTCAATTAATCCTTTAGGAGTATTTGACTTATCAAAACATTCCATATTTGCTTCAATTTATGTTTCAATTTTTTGTTTTGATTAGCTGAAGACATCTCAATATAATATATCAATATATATTCTGATTAACATTAATTCTTACATAAAGGCTATGTAAGAATTGCCTTCTATGTTCAAAAAATAAAATGATAAACACAAAAGTCGATGCAGATTGGACACCGTTGCATTTTGTTTGTATTTTTTCTTTTTTCTGCATTTAGCAGGGAATTTGAAATTTTTTCGTGATTTTTAAGGGATTACGAAGAAGTTTTGTGGTTCTAGATTAATTATAAGAGATTTTACGACTGAATGTACCTATAACGTCCCTTGGTGTCGCTCCAACACCAAGGTAATTTATCATTGTAAATAGCTGTCAATCACAAATGATAGTTCACTAAGAAAAGCAAGCTTCCCAAAGTACTATCGCATGTTTGTGTGGCCTTAAATGCAGAGTTATTAGGTTCACGGCGAAAATGAATCAACTATTCTAAAATTATTCTGCCAAGAGTCAGCATTTGCTTATCTGCTCACAAAAAAAATTTCGATTTTTCAATCTTGTGCAGAGCAGACGCACTGAAATGATGGTTTGTAGAGGAGGTCTAAAGCCTGATAAAATTGCTAATTTATCGCGACAGCTTTCTAAATTGAGTTACGTCAAAATCCGGTTATAAAGCAACACTAGGGCTATTTTGGGACGGACCACGTCATTTTGAACCTCGGTCAGATGACGAGGACGACACCTGAGCTGGCATCCTCCTCTCCACACCGCACCAGTGGGAGGACGTTTGGCCCGCCAGATTTAACGAGCAAGAGACCTCCTTACACGACCGTTCTTCGGTGGAATCGAATTTCGAACCTGAAGAGAGCTCTCTGTGAATGAATCAGATGGTGATGAACTGTCTTGTTCTAATTTAGATTCCAAATAAGACTTAAGATTTGGTAAAAATGACTGCGAAGAAGTAATTTGTTTTGTAACAGCTTTTTTGTGATATAAAGGATTATAATATACTATAATTAGATAAAATAATATTAAAACTTCTTAATACTAAACTCTACTTAACAACTTACAACATTAACAGTAATTAACAGTATGAAATTATTTAGTTATTACAATTATTTTATATAGTTTATATCTCGGTATCGAAACGACACGGGCTTACGTTTAAGGGTTATCTAAATCCCTGACGTTCTAGCGGTAATATAATGTATACATTCACTGAAAATAAACAAAGAAAGTAACTAAATGCTACTTGTTTTCCATTTTCCTATTAAAAAATAGATATTTTTTCTTATTAAGTTATTCCCTTTTTTATTTTCAGTAAGCTAGTTAGTTACTTAGTTAGGATTTTGTGGCACAAGAGCCATGTCTGGCCACGCTGCGCTAAACATATGGTTGAAGAGATACAATAAAATACTGAAGATTAAAAAAAAAAGGTAAAATTTGTAAAAAAAATTTAGATGTGGAGATAACAAAAGAATTTCCAGTTAAATACGATGGAAAAGACTAATTTCTTTCAGGATGGCAAAAATATTTGGATGGGGATGATCACCCACCAAGTCACGAATGTTTGAATATGACGTTCCAAATAAACGTAAGCGATGAGGATTAAAAATTGGACATTCAGATAAAACATGTAAGACAGTCAAATTAACATGACATGCAATGCAGACTGGGCATCGCTCTCCAAACAGCAGATGTTTATGTGTGAGACGGGTATGGCCAATGCGAAGTCGAGTCAATTTAACGTTCAACTCGCGCACTGGAATAACAGGCCACTGAGTAATGTCAGGCTGAAGAGAATGCAGTTTATTAGATATCTGCAATTCCCATGATTCTTTCCATAAATAAAAAAAATACGTTGTGAAATATATTTTTTGAAATCCGTGTATGGAATAGCTCGTTGTAAAGAATTGCTTGCTGTCTTCTCTGCAGCATCGGTAGAATCATTGCCAACAATACCAACGTGGCCAGGTAAACAACAAAATAAAATTTGGTAGTTTCGAGTTTGTAAACTTCTTTCAAGGTAAAGGATATCTACAGCTAGTGGATGTGTTTTAATATGAGGATGACTGAGATTCAATAAGCTTCACTTCATATCTCTCAAAGCGAAATCCAAAAGGCGAAGTTTTTATTAACCCTCTAACCCTTTTGCCAGAGTGCTAAACATGCATTGATTTATAGAATTTTGATAGTTGTAAGCAAAAAATAAAACAATCATAAAGATTAAAATTCAATATTAAAATTATTTCGAATTTATATATAAGTCAAGTACTTAATGGATTACCATTTGAATCAAAATAAGAAAATATTCCCACAATAGAAGGTGTTATCTTATTAAATAGTAAAATAAATAAAACAGTTAAAGATTAAAAAAGGAGTAAAATCATTTTCTAAGTAACTCGCAAATTAAATGCAGCATCACTTTCATCGTTTTATCATCTAGCTGAAACACTTTCCCAAAATAATATTCCATATTTATATAAACGAATAACATAAAAAATAATATTATTTAGAACTAAACCAATACTTGTATATTGATAATGGAATATTCATTCATCTGTGATATTATACGGTTGTGATCCAATTCATCATATCTGAAATAGCGAATCTTATTTCGAATGTTTAATTCATATCTATAATAAATGGAAATTCATATTAAATATTTTTGTCTCCAGAATTTCGGAGAAGTAAAGCGAAACATAAAACTCCCCAACGATAAATCGAATCAGCAATAATGTACTAGCACAACTGCGCTACGTTTCAGAAAGAATTAGGAAATTCTCGATTTAGAACATTCATTTTAAATATTTGATAAATTATTTATTTTATCTGACTTATTATATTCGGACAATAAAACCAGTAAAAATAACTTTAGATTTAAAGCTTAACTTTAGATAGAAGATTCAATTATTTTTCCTTGGATTTATTATGAAATCCAAATCTAGATATTATTCAAACAGTTTATTTGTTTATGTTTGATTCAGATGTGTTTATTGAAAAAGAAATAAAAAAAATTTATGTCAACGGTAGAATATTTTTTTCATTTGATTTTGATATCGAATATCGGGGAAAACGAAGCATTCGTACTTGAACGTAATATTTTATTTTCATTTTTTTACCATTTCAATGATAAATAATCTAAAAATTAATATTATATGACACTAGTTCTTTTTTTAATGGAATGTAAGTAGAAAGATACAATTTTATTTCTAGCAGTTAAAATATATACCTTAAAATGATAAAATATATCTACATCAACTTCTTTTATATATATTTCAAATTTAATAAAATCTAAATAAATGTTTTGTAGTATCGTAATGTAAATATTGGAATTTTTTTTTTTACTTTGATTTTTACTGTATTCAGGTATATAAAAGTCTTTCATAATTACATTCAGTATTATTTAAAACAGTAGCTTTGTATTTCTTTATAAAGTACCCTTTACATAATTCACATTTTATAAAACTTTTTTTCAAGCCAAGTGAACGAAATTATATGGGTTTTTTTCTTATAAATTTCACAGTTTAGACACGTTATATGTCATTCTTCTTCTTTTTTTGTCGCGTTTGTGTTTCCATGGATGGGGGTGCAGTAGCTTCTGAGGGTAAAGAACCCTGAGCACCCAGAGGGCAGAAGTCTGACTTGTAGCTCAAATGAAGGTGACACACACACATTCGCTTGCACAACCCCTTTTTACAGAGGGGCACATTCACACGCCTCACAGACAGAACACAGAGTAACAACCATGCCCGAACCGGGACTCGAACCCGGGACGCCCAGATCACGGGGAAGACACGTTACCCCTGTGCCAGGACGCCGGCATCATTCTTCTTTAATGTACATATTTAATTTTTTTTAAGTCTCTGAGTAACATCTCGGGTTCAAAATTAATTCTTTCAGCTCCAAGCGTTCGTCGTTGGAGCAACAAAGTATGGAAAATTTTTATGCATTTCTTTTTATTTATATTTAGTTCGCATTTTTGTGATAAGATTTGTAGAATATTTATTGTAAATACAGAATTATCATTCATCGATTATATTAATATGACTACATAAAATAAAAAATTGGAAAGTCTTTAACATTGGAAACCTTCTTTTACTCACATAATTGATTTTTTGTTTGTTCATTTTGAATGATCATTGCATGATAAAGATATACGCATAAGTCAAGATGTATAATTATCGCTAAAGCCTTTTCAAAAATTCTTGGAATTTTTTTTTACTTATCATCATTTTTATATTTCTCTTAAAAGGATACTTCAATCCGTAACAAAAATAATTGAAATAAAAATGTAAGAAGTATAATTTCTTAATTAATCTCAAATAATTTAAAGAATAAATTTAAGAAAACTAAAAGTTGATAAACATTGAATGCGTAATACGAAAAAGTGAGATAGCTTTACTATGAATAAAGCATTAGTCACTATGAAAATTTCATTTTTTAAAAATCCCCACCACTTTTATTCTATAAAAAGTTAGAGATTCTTTAGAAAAATATATTTTTTAGGGCCGCGGTGGCCTGGTGGTAAGGTCATGGCTTCGAAACCGGTGGGTTTCAGGTTCGAGACTCGATTCCAGCCAAGTACCGTCGTGTAAGGGGGTCTCTTGCACATTAACTCTAGCAGGCCAAACGTCCTCCCACCGGTGTGGTGTGGAGATAGAGGTGCCAGTTCAGCTGTCGTCCTCTTCATCTGACCGTGGTTCAAAACTAAGAAGTCAGTCACAAAATAGCTTGAGTTTTGCTTTACAATATGAAGTTATAAACTGAACTAAACCAAACAGACTAAACTAAACTACATTTGTTTTTTGCATATAAATCCTTTATGGCATATAATCTGAGTAGTTAAGTTATATAAAAGGTATATCTTTATAACATGTAAAATTAGAATGATTTTGTAGCAATCGTTGTTGAGTAAGAAGTTTCATAGTAAGTAGTTATCAAGATAATAAATACAGATAATAATCATAAATCTTTATCCAGATAATAAATAATCAAAAAAAAAATCCCTACTCAGTAGGAATTCAGAAATATAATTTTTTACGACAGTTTAAATAAATGTTTACATGGAGCATTCCTAAACTACTCCATTCCCCCCCCCCAAGGTTTTTATTAATTTTTTCTCACTTTTCTGGATACGGACCTGCTTTTTTTTTATTTTACAAACAGTAGAGACAAATTGTTAGATCTGCCAGTGGAAGATGCTATACGATAGCCCCTTGATATTGTCTGATATTCCAAAAATCATTTAGTATCAGAAGAATATCGTAATAATAAATCTCAGAATTTTGTACTAATTGGAGTGATTTAAAAAAAGACATGAAATTTCTATTATGAATCCTCATCTTGAAATTATTTTGCTGAACTAATATGATATACGAGTCATTTTAAAGTTATTATTTTGAACATTGACTTGTCTTATATAAACGCAGCCGATTTTAGATGGAATTCTAAATTCGCTAAACACCTGTATTTTAAATGTTAACCCATTTGCATCATTAGCGTACATATACACTCAATTTTTATGGTCACTATCACTGGAGCGTATATATAAGCTGCATAATATTATATGCTATGCATATAATATGATATATATATATTCATTTTGTATACTATATACCTATATGCATCCCAAATTTCAAATATTACCACACTGAATCAAATGACTAACAAATAATGCTTTAAAAGGACTTTTTTTCTATTTTTATACTATTTTACACCTAAATATGAAATAAAAATTTACCGTGATATGGGCCTTTTTTTATATTTCCATATGATGCAAATGGGTTGAACCAATACACTAAAATTCATCCATCTGGCTCCCTTCATCTTGGAGTTGCCGTACTAAATTCAAAAACAGGCAGATTTCCACTAAATGAATTCCGTTCAACATTTGACAGAAATAATCAATTTTGTAGAAATCATACACCAAATTTCATCCATGTAGTTCAAAGTATTTTTCAATTATCAAGTTTATAAAAAGGCAGATGTAATTTTAAAATGCGTTTTTAGACTCTGGG
This sequence comes from Argiope trifasciata, assembly GCA_026543055.1. Classification (NCBI taxonomy): domain Eukaryota; kingdom Metazoa; phylum Arthropoda; class Arachnida; order Araneae; family Araneidae; genus Argiope; species Argiope trifasciata. The sequence continues at coordinate 8,825,800 of JAPMOQ010023314.1, read as the reverse complement.
AGTTTTGAATGGGAAAATTCCTCAAAATCTTAAGTTCATTTTTTTACGATGACAATACTTTCTCTTTGTAAACTTCGTAAAAAGGAAAATAATAAAAAAATGTCTGATTCTGCTGTTTCTAGATACACAGCATCCGTCCATTTTGAGCCATCCTCCGTTTTGAGTTTCACCAGATTTTTAATCGTTCTTGATGTGCAGTAACTTAACATACGCAAGATAATTCTTCGATGAAATCATGTCTTGAATCTAGGGATCTTGGCTTCCGAAGACGAAACTTTACTATCGCAGTCTGATGCACAAGGCCAAAAGTCATCCAGCTAGTGTATAATTTCATAGAGGAGTTATCCTTTCTGTGTGGTCCGCATCATCTGACCATGGTTCTGTTGTGATTTATGGCACTTTACAAACGCGTTGACTGATCTGTTAGTGATTTAAGTCGAGTCAGAGTCTCTTGTTTTTTCAGCAGCACCAACTAGGATCCAGAGTGCGACTTTACTATTTCTTGCGTTACATTCGCTTGCACAGTCCCTTTTTAACGGAGGGACATTCACACACCTCACAGATTGAATACAGAAGTAAAAGAACAGCCATTCCCGAATCGGGATTCGAATTTTCAGATCACGGGAAAGATCACGGGCTACCCCTATTCCAGGGCATACCATTGTTCTAAATTATAAGATCAATTCTAAAATATTCCTAATGTTGCTTGATACCTGAAAACCAATATAACTAAAATTAAGCTAAAACAGAAATACATAAGAATACGTTATCATTTAATGTGCGTAAAATAAACATAGAATCAATTAAATATAAATAACAAATATATGAGTATTATGAAGCTTATATTACTTTTAAGCATCATCGATTTCAAATATAAAAATTAATTGCACAAATTCCAATCTCCTTGCTAACCCTCCTTGTGACACAAAATACCACATACTTCAACGCAAACATGAGGGATATACAGCAAACGACCCAAAAGCAGTCCCCACAAATTGCTGAAGTTTGCAGTTATGTCTTATAATACTAATGAAAGCAGAATGCAGCTAATGGCTTTTTCGTCACCATTCAAATGAGTCCACTAATGACGTAGGAAAACATCTCATTCCAACTAAAGAATACGGGCATGCTCGCGACATTGTTCTGAAAGGAGGAAGATTGAAATGTATTTTAAATAATTTATACTAGTAAGTGGATTTAATTCAGCAATTGTGGCTGATCCAGGATTCTTCCATACAAAAAAGAGCTCCTAATACATCTTCTGTCGATGATTGACTTACAAATCAATGAATTCGTGACGTTCTAAGCATTCGTGAGTTTTGAAGCTTTGATAATCTTAATGATCTTAATCCATTTTTAGAAGCCTTTGTATTATCTGAAGGAAATTACGGAGCCAAATTTATAGAAAACTGAATAAAAGCAAAAAATACTGTTTCGTTAAATAAACTAACGAATGTGATACTGTAATTTTATTCGAAAATGCTAAAATACTTAAAAATACAAGCAAATTATGTTTCTTAAAAGTACCTCCAAACAATGAGATGCAGTATAAAAATCAAAAATTCTTTATTTAATAGTTGTTGCGTCGTATTTAACCCTTTGCGATGGTACATACACTCTCAGCCACCAAAGATTTTTTACTGTTCCTGTCATATGTCTATTTCCAGCCACCACAACGAATAAACATATTAAACTTATATTGTATTCTTCATATCTTAATCTCCATTTAGGATATATCAGTTTAGATTCACTTAACAGAAAGGGCTAAGGACCAATTCGCCAACCAATACTTTTACCACTTTACTACATGATAACGAAATCTAATATTAATAGAGCCACCACTGACTCGTCGTGCAAGACGCCGAAACGAATTAATTAAATCTCGAGTATAAAGAAACATGCCATCTTAAAAGATATTTCGTAAAATTCAAAATCGTATTTTAAAAATTATTTTTAACGTAGTTTGGCATTCTCTCTTTTTATGATATTTTTAAAAGAAAATTACTCAAAGAAGTATACTGTGAAATTGGAACTTATTTTCTGTATAGAGCATCCTCAGGATAGAAAAGAAAGAATTAATATCAGATTACATATATTGCGGCACTATCAAGAATAAAGACTGTTCTGTCTGCTCCTACAGAAAAAAAAATCAAGGGTGAAGGAGACCAAACGAATTATTTTTGCTACCCTTGTCACAAAAATCAGAACTTCACATTGAATACTGTTTTGAAAGATATCACATGAAGGCGAAATGTAAACTAAAATTTTCTCAATAAAAATTGCATTGAAACATATTATTGTGTTTACAATATCGAAGTTTTAAAGTTTACAAAATATAACTAACTTCTTTCACATAAATTCAAAAAAATGAAATAATTCCTTCATAATCTTTCATACTATGTATCACTGTTGATTCAACGGAAATTAATTCGAATCAACACGACACCTATTCCAAATTTAATACGACCACAAAGGGTATTTTAATGTCATTGTTAGACTTATATTTTAAAAAAAAGTTCAAAACTTCAATTTCTTGAGATTTTTTGGGTCTTGAGACTTGGACAAAAGTCAAAACCCACACAGGAAAAAAATCCGTGGTTTGAGTCACTGCAAGTGGGTGGCTCTTGATAAAGTTATCCGCTTTAATTTGTTTGCTTCAGATGCGTTCTTATGATCACTGCATGTTTTAAAAAAAGTGGATTTATTTGTAGATTACCTTTAATTTGATTGTAGTGAAAGACGTTAACTTTATTAAACTCAGGATGCATAAATGCAGCCATGGTCCTCACATATTGTCTAGTTGTTCTTTAAATGGCATGGGTTGCCCTTTTAGCAATAGTATGCGTATTGATAGGAGGTAGGAGTATTTTAAAGAGCAAATTATCTGCTTTAGATGTGTTTTCATGATTTGAATTGAAAATAACAAGATCTGTCCTACAATCATTGAATAGCGGTGGTCTGGTGGTAAGGTTTCAGTTCCAGAGCGAAAAGATCTTCAGGTTCGAGATCCAATTCCACCAAAAAACCTTCTTGTTACCTGGTCAGGTCCTAGTTAAATCCATCGGGTGTCAAACGTCCTTCAACTGCAGAAGTTTGGAGAGGAGATACTAGCTTAGTTGCCCTCTTCTCTGACCACGATTCAAAATTACGAAGTCTCAAAATAGTCCTTGTTTTGTTTTAAATATAACTGACCTGTACTAGAAGGAGAATAAAACGTCCTTCATTTGACTCTAGAACAGAACGTTGATTTAACTAAATGTCTACTGTATAAATGTGATCATGATTTACACATGCAGTTTTACTGCATTTAAAATATTATAAGCCAATAATCTTGGGATCGTGTAAAACGGAAGTTTCAAATTTATTGTTCTGCTTCAAATGTGTTCTTAAGATTTGACCAGGGTTCAAAATAATCTAGTACGTAGTGAAATGAGGTCCGAGATAGCCTGGTTGATAGGGAGTTGGAGTCGTATCCCTTAGGTTTTGATTTCGAAACCCGCAGGTCGAAGAATCTCCGCGTGTGTGGTGACTGGCCCGCGTATAAATCTGTCGTGGCCACAAATTCCTCCATGTGGAGAATAATACCAATAGGGGGTGATGGTTCAGAGGTGATCGTACTCTTGTTGAGGTCTAAATTACGATGTGGGGATGAGTGAATTAAATGTATTCATGAAGACCATCCCGTAAAAAGGATTGTGACGCGTGAATAGCTAAGTCGTACTCTTGGCCCTAGATGGCACTACTGAAAATAAACAAGAATAATAGAGACTATTGGGATAATGACAAATTATTGTTCCTTTGGGACAACTGTTTGCCATTGTCTCATTATGGTCACGTGATTTTTCCGGAAGTAGGCGTGATTTTCTATTGCGCATAATAGTTGGCCCCGTTTGAACCCACCTATACGTATATTATGTGGTCACTTGATCTTACTATAGAAGGTGTGGCCTCCGATTGCCCGCACTAGTGAACCCTGCTTCAGTCATCTGTGTTTGGATAGATTTTAAAAAGTGAGACCTGCAAGTTTTCATTGTTTTGAATAACAAACGAGTAAGCTCCTTTCCTTGTTCATTTTATATTAATAATAACAATTATATGTGACTATTGCAATGTCTTTTATATGCATTAAAATATTTAACAATAACGTAATTTTTGTTAAATTATTTATACCTATAACTTAGCATCTTTTTAAAATAGGAAATTCCATTGAAATCTCAAGATATTTTATTGTTGATAGAAAAATCCATAAACTGATGAGTGAAATATGTACTGTAGACTTTTGTTATTATTAGGAAATTGAAATAATTATTTAATTCGAGTTTTTTTAGGTTAATCTTAAGAAATTTATTGCCTTAAAATAAAATATAAGTTGCTTTTAATATAGCTGGATTTAAGAAAAAGAATTTATCCAGTTTTGTATATTAATTGGAATCAATTGTACTTTTTAACCAAAATCAATATTTAAAATTAGACTTTTAAATTATTATTCTTATGTCCTTCGAAAGAATGCTTAAAAGTTTGTCATACTTTTCTCCCATCAATCAGCAGAATTTTTTTAATTTAGAATGGTTTAGTAATTTTTGTAAAATGTAAAAGGAAAAGCACAAATGTGAACTTTTAAATTTATTTTTATATAAACTACAATGCTATCGTTTGTTTTAAATTGAATGGGTGAGTTTATTTATGTAAATGGTTAAAATTAGACTCAAATCTATTCAAAAATTTTACTTTAGTTAGTAAAATTCAGTTGTCACTCATGAATTGAAATCCAAGTCGAAATCCATCCTTTTAAAATGGGGAAAAAAACGATATTTAAATGGATCTCGTCAAATATGCGAATTTTATTTTTCTCTAAACGGATACTCTTTTCTTAATACTCAAATACTACTTTCTTAATACTCAACTTTGCAAATGTGTGTGTTATCTATCAAATCCATGAAATTTAGACTTCTACATGTGATTTTGCAAACATCGATTGCATAGACCTTATCACGTTACAATGCCTTAATTTCAATTTAAAAAGCTTAAAAATGTAATAATAATTACTCGTTCTATATAAATACGATGCTTAAGGTATTGAACGATAATTTAAGAATGAATAATAACTTCAAGTATACAAACGCTAGGCTAAGATTAAAGAGCAATAAAATATTCAACTGATATTTGCAGAGAATTAGTACAACAGTGTCTAAATATTGAAAAATAATGCTTAATAAATTTACATAAAATTTGGCTTATTTTGTTTATTTTTTCATGCAATGCTTCAAAAGCTATTCTAAAACTAAATAACTTTTAACTAATCGTAACTAAGTATACTTTTGGCCAAACTCTGTATTAAATAAATAAATGCTTAAAATAACATTTGGTTCAATTTTTGAAATTCGAACTTAATATAGAGGGATTTTATTGACAAATAGTAACATAAAGCACTCAATATCTATTTAAATTCAGAACATATAGTATTTTTTTGAAATGCATTCAAATTCTGTGTATATTTTCGAACATACTGTAAACATTATGTGCTAAAGTTTCTTTGCAGGAACTTAGAAATTTTCATGGTGTTTTCTAAATTTAACTAATTTTGAATTTTCCTTGTTGCCCATAAATGAAATTTGCAGAGAATTGCAGTATTTACAGAGAATTGTTGTATTTGCAGAGAATTTACACTACTCTTCATATAACTACATATCTTAGATATCACAGTGATTGTTTTCACTTTCAAGTTAAAAATATACGTCATTGCAATCATATATTATGAATAGACTACTGTCACTACGTTATTACTATATATTTTATGAATTGACTACTATACTACATTATTATATATTTTATGAATATAATTACTTACTTAAAAATATTTAAATATAAGATACAGCCCTCGCTTTTCTCAAAGTAAAAGTAACTACACAAGTTAATTTATAAACCCTCTTTTTATAAACAAGATAATTTTTCCCAAAATAAAGATTTCTCACATCATCAAGTATTTTTCTTCATTAAGATTTTCAAATTAACTACACTGAATAAGATTATGCAATTATATTAAAAAAAATTGAAATCTAGAATATTGCATAAATTTTTAATTCGTGTATAAGAATCAGTGTCAAGTTATATGAAGTCACAGCTATGAACCTTCCACAGGTCGCGCGGATTACTTTAAGACTTTAAGTGAGTTTAAAAAATTGTGTTTAAATAAGTGTTTAAAAAATAATTAAGAAGTGCCTTGTTATGTTTAAAGTTGATTAAAGAATGTCGATTAATTATTTTTGAGTTTTATTTTGATTTGAAAATGGACTACAATTGTAATCCGCGCGACTTTTACGTGACTTTATAGAGCGCGACCGGTGCAGGGTTAAGTTTGAAAAGACCCATTAATTGTTAAATGTCCGTGTGACTTATAAGTTTAAGAATTGTAGGTTTATTCGGTAAAAGTCAAACAGAATTAGTCTCTACATTCAGAAGATACTGTGATGGAATCTGATGTCAAATTATGACTTAGCACTCAGGTCTTCATAACTGAAGGCTAATATAATAATATAATAATAAAACTTAAATTCTGAAAAACCATTACTTTTTGAGTATGGATTCCAATAAACATTTAAAACATCTATTTACCCTAAAATTTTGATTACTTCTTTCAGTTGTTTAATACTATCTGTATCTTTTTCCAGTTTCGAACAATAAACTTATCAAATTCTGATGTATTAAAACTCTTACAACCGAGAAAATTGAAAATAATGTTTTACAGAGCATATTTTTAATCTTATTTGCTGTTCCTCTCTTATAAACAATTTTTTAAATTTAACAATGTATGCATTATTTATTATTATTTAGATGATAAATTTAATTAAAAATTCATTTTAATATTTAATTTTTTTTATTAAATTTGTAAAAAGCATATCTTATACAATCACTACCCTTAAATGTGTTCCATACTGATACATGGATCGTGGTATCCTGATGATAAAGTCTCGGCTTTGAAATCAGAAGGTTTCAGATTCGAGACCAGATTCTATCAAAGAATCACCGTTTAAAGGAATCTAGTTCACGTTAAATCCAAATTACCAGCTGGAGCCAAATGTCCTCCCGTTGGTGTGAAGTGGAAGTTTGAAAAGGGATTGCCAGATCAAATGTTGTCCTCGCCATTTGACCTGGGTTCAAAATTACGAGGTCCATCCTGAAATTGTCTTAATGTTACTTTAAAACAGGACGGTAATATAAATAATCTAATCCATTTAAAACAGTCATTTGTACAATTAGCAAATGCTTTTTTATTTTATAATGTATTCCAAAAGGAAATATTTGTGTATCAAGATACTACTATCAATATCTAAAAGATAGTAACACCAATCATAATTCATTATTAGGTTTATTATGAATAATTTTATTGAATTATTTCAAAATGTTATTTTGTATCTTTAGGAACTATAGACCAATATAGTCATTGTTCTCTAACAAAACCATGTAAATTAATTTTTCGAAAGTACTAAAATCAAAACACCGACATTCTAAAGATTTTTCAACATTTTAACATATTATTTAATAGATGCATCAAAAGTTGCTTAATATAACTAACATTTGTAGTTATTAAGCATGATTTGTAACTTCCTAGAATGGAATTTTGTTTGAGCAAAATTCCATGAAAATTCAAAGTAAAACTTTGAAACAAATGAAATAAATTATATAATCTTATTTGTTGCTTGGTAGTTAAAATTGCTTGCTTAAAGTAATAAATTTATTTCACGTATCTTGGAAACTGCTCCAACGGTTTAGATCAAATTTTATAATTAGGAAAGGTTTTGCTTTTTATGTATACAGGTTTCTTTCCTGAAAGAAACAAGGTTTTTGTATACAATTTTTTTTTATTTAATAACTGTTAGAATAAGCTTATTTAACTTCCACTTCGAAGCATGAGCAGTGCACTATAGTGATCAGAACAACAGGAATGACACGTATGTTAAAATTCCTTGGTTCAATTTGAGTTTTTGCTTTATATTCTTTAATTGTATATTTAATATTTTTGCTTTTTAAATTTATATAAATATATGGGGTTTTTTCCAGTGTAAACACGATTTTACACACAAAAAAACATTTTTATAACTATTAGCAAAATGTTATTCTGTCTATCGGGTCTGATTTCACTATAGTGAAACAGAGTATAAGTTCAAATTGTAGATAATGATAAATAAACTGTAAAAAGAATACTGTATCATAGCAGATTGTGTTTGAACAGCATGCTAAACCAAGAGCATTTATAATTTTTTTTATTTAATGGACCAATTCGTCTGTAGGTAAGTTTGAAAAATATTCATACATAACCAGTATGTGATTCGCATTTAAATATTTTCTCTGAAAAAGAACAACTTTTCAAAAAAAAATTATTCAGCATCAAATTTACCAATAACAATTTTAGAGTATTTTTCATTTATTTGATCAAAATATTTATTTGAAAATGAAATTCATTCTTATAATCTTTGGTAATTTTAACACTTTCTTAAAAATTAAATCAGACGAGTATATAAAATTCTGCTGCTTCAAATGATCTATAAAATTGCTTGTTATTGTTTATATTTCCGTATCCTTTCTATAATAATCATATATACTTTATTAACACTTTTCGTCCCAAATAATAAATTAGAAACTTGGTGAGAAGTGCACCATGTATTATCAAGTTTAGAAAGAATTTTATTTAGCAAAGAGTCAAAAAGGGTTGAAGTGTAGCACGGTGTGTCCCCGAGTTTCTCGCCAATATGGCAACCCAACGAAACTTTCTTACAGTAACCCTAATTCTGTTTTGTTTACTACTTTTTATCATAGTTGAGTTGTATATGAACTACAACTGTTTTATAATAACTTTAATATTTAAAATATCGATTTCAGATAATTTAATTTTTGTTTATTATTTTAATTTAAAATTTATTATACAAAGAAAGTTAAGAATAAAATAAATATGAATTAAAATAATATTTATTTCATTTTAGTGTTAATATTTATAAAAAAAATTCTTCGTTTTCCCATTTTTAATTATCACTATGCGAATTCGCAAATCGTCTACGTTTTCGTATTAATAGAAGTTTGCCATGAAATTATTCGCAGCTCTCGTAATTCTTTTGGTGTTCCAACGTTCGGTTCCATCGAAATATTATTATGCCTGCAATCATACAGGAGTGGATGTCTGGTAGTTGGGACGGTAGACACTACTTTGAACCTTCTGAATGGATGAAGGGTGAGTGGAATATTTTTTATGAGTTGATGAGGCTTGGAAAGAACGCTTTGAGTGTTATGAAGTATTGAGTGTTTGTGAAAAGATTAATTAAAACAAGCAAGTACATTAAATATTAAAAATTCTGTATAATATTCGTTCCTATAACATCTTTATTCTTACTTGTAATATTATTATGCACTATTCCTTAATCCACACCGTCCATCTGTTCAATTTGCTGGCCAAGCTACTGCATTCCCGCTTCGTAGGAAAGCGAAGCCCTAGGATGTTTTTTTAAAGTTAAAAAATACTGCCCGGTGCATTCTACAGATGCATTCGGCATATGTAGAAGGCACCGGGCAGTATGAAACAATTATAATTAGTTAAACATTCTAAATTAAAAGGCGGGAAAAGGCATCCGTAACTGTTCCGCGGAACAGTTTATTTTGTCCGCCATCTTTGTTGGTGACTTGGCATTCTTGGCCCAGCAAGGGGCACACTATTCTACACTTTTACCTCAAAAAGTATTGCAAGTTTCATTAACTTATGTATACTGCTATATAGATTTAACTTCTGTACACTTCTGCTTCAATAAACTATTCTAGTTATAGCTGAATATTTTTGCAAATTTTTGATTAAGATGTTGATTGATACAATGCATTAAAATATAATATGTAATTTAAAGTTACATTTAACTGTCCTACAAAGTAACATCATTTCGGTCAGAAATTTACAAAAAATATTTTCGCTATAACTAGAAACAATTTATTATTTTCTCAAACCATACATTTTGCATTAATTCTGAGATGACATGTACTAGTTAGCATTTAAAAATTTTAATTTTTCAAAAATACATAAACTAAACTGTTTAGCATATTCAGCGATAATAATAGGAAAATAAATACTGAAGGATAAATTTTTGGTTTGTTTTGTTAGCTCATGCCTACCATTCAAATAACAATTAGAAAGAAGTTATTTTCAAAATATTTAAGATTATACTATTTATATATTGCTCTTTTAACTATAAATTATTGAACTGCTAGCTTCCATTAAACAAAAAGAAAATAATTCAATATAAATTGTATAAATAAGTTCTTTAATGATATTTGAATCAAGATTTCAGTATTGATCGGGTATCCTTTGTTAAAATTACACTAAAATAGAATATGTCAATAATCTTCAAGAAAGGAATAATGCTTGCACACGCATTTATTTCTGTTCCAAAAGAAATTATAAAATCAAGAATAAAAATGTAAAGAAATTTACTAAATAAATATTTAAAATTATAATTAGTGGAAAGAATCGAAAGGGAAATAGCAATAATAAAAATATTATCCATTACAAAAAGATATTCAGCAATTAACATAATTTTAACTGATTCTAAACTAACAACTTTATATAAATTCACTTTAAAAAATCCTTTCTTTTTCTGTAAAAGTTTATATTTTTTAATGGAAAAAAAATTGAATTTGAATTAATGCTTTAGAAATCCAATTGAAGGAATTGCTTTCAATGTAGGAAAAAAAATGAATGACTTTTACACATAAAAAGCACTACAAGATCTTGTTTATTTCAATGTTGTGTTCGGATAGTTACTTTTATCAGTATGATAAAATATTTATAATAACTGAACTCACTCACCATTTAATCTGTAACCAATTTTTTAAAATCTTATCTGCCAACTTTGAGAAAAAATCGATTATAAAAATAGAAAACCGGATAATATTTAATTGGTATTTAATCGACATATTAGTGAAATTATCACTGGCTAACAAATATATAGAGGATGATGGAATGTACATCTTGAAAGTTTATAATAGAGATTTTAGACGTCTTTATTATAATGACTTTTAGCAGATTGTTCAGATAAAATATCGCATATTGTTTGGTTGGATATTTGTCATGCATCTTCCACAACGCGAAAAAATGAATTAACTCCACTTAATCATATTTTAGTGATCCCTTGATTGATCCGTTGAATTACTTTCTCCATTACGGCTAAAGCAAGTCGAGAATTTTTCTCTTTGAAGTTTTTCCACTCGTCAGACTTAAAAACTTCATCGTGTCTTGATATGAAATCTTCTACAGCGGTTAAAAGATCAGTCTTCATGCTCATGAGCGAGCGTTAGAATTGTACAGACATTAGATACACAGAGGATCGATTCCAACAATAAAGAACATTTCTTTCGTAGATCCAATATTTGATATTTAGATGCAGCCTTAAAAAGATGCACCGCGTTTTCCAATTGAAGATCTTCAACAGTATTTTTGTAAATGTAAAGCAATAAACGTCCCAATGTGACAGCGTTTAAATCAGGAATATCGATAATCTGATTCCTCTGGCTCATGTCCTGGAACATGGCTCCAAATACTGGAGAGCAGGCACTCAGAATACTCCTATGAGCAGGAAATAACACTACAGCAGCTCGAAGGCTCATATTGCTCAAGGTTTCATGTCCATACAAATCTTCCAATGTCTTTTTGAAAGGACAACTAATAGCACAGCACCCATTCGGACATCCAACCAGTTTCTAAAGAACATTAGTAATTGTTACTGGCAGCTGATATTCTAAATTTGAATATCCATAGCTTTCGATTTCATTCCAGATTGGCACGGCGTCCAATAAAAATTCACTCCTCAGATATATCATTCTGCAATAAAGAATGCCCCTCACTCATTAACTTATCCTTTTCGATTAATTCAAATGTATAAACATTTTCATTAACTGGATTAATAAAGCTTTTACCTTCTCTGGAATACACCACTCTTCCATCGCTGTCTAACACAGATATTTTAAAAAATATTAAATATGTCTTTTTCGCTGTGTTTTGAGTTAGTTGAATGATCACATAATTACCATTCTTTTCACTTATGAAAAGATTGACAATCAGTTGTAGGCACCCATATAAAGTGGGACTTAGGATAACGGTCTTCTTTAATTCTGGCTGAAGTTTGCTGAATCCTTTAATTGGTCAGATAAAAGATCGCCGGTCCACATTTAGACAAGTTCGAGTAAAGCACGTATCGGATTTGGATACTTGAACTCCCTGTCTCCACATTCGGCAACGAAAAGTAATATCATCAGTTACGAACTTGTTTCTTCTTTTAAATACAATTTCGTGAAAATCTGTGCATGTCGCTATGCGGAATAAACGCCTACGTCTACATGTTTCTTTTCCGATTTTCATCTCTAAAGGACTGAGAATACAGTAAAAGCTCCTTATTCGCGTTTTCACTATTCGTGGATTTAAAAAATGTGACCCAGTTCCTATATTCGAGGCAAAAACTTTTCTTATTCGCGGATGTAATAAGTACATACATCGTAATAAAAGAATTTCAATAGGTATCCAACCCAATATCCTTTGTAAATGCCGTCAAATGTACTAATAAAAAAAGTAAAATCGATCTTAATCGAACGTAGCCGAAATCGCGAATGGAATAGGGCGATATGGGTTCGAACAGATAGAATCAAGTGACATTCAGGAATTTCTTGAATCGCAAGATAAAGATATGAAACCGACTAGGAGGAAATGTTAATTTCACAGCCCATTGAATGCCCTTCGACAAGCACTGGAAACGTGACATTTAATTTGAAAAATCTTAGTGAAGGTTTAAGAATGGCAAATGAGCTTTGTGATTTCTTTATGAACATTGAACCGTCTATGGAACGAAGTCTTATTTTTAAGAGGCAAATTGCTAATGCGACTGCTGCGTATCAGTGTGAATTGAAGGAGCTTTTAAAAACTGACAAGCAAGAGAAAATTACAAAATTCTTCCAACTATTGCATCTTAAGATAATTAATCAATGTTCGAAAACTTCAATTAAATTGATTTTTTTTTACATATTTGTTTATTTTGTCACCTAGGAACGTATTCCCGTATAATCCCATATAAATGACCATTCCGTATTCACGGTTTCTGTATTCGCGGCATATTTATGGAACATATACCCAGTGAATAAAGAGCTTTTACTGTACTGAAAATTCGTATTCAATTTCAATGCTATCCGGTCCATTGTCATAATCTCTTCGCATACAAAATTTGGCTTCGTTTTTACCAAACATTCCATGAACCGACACGAGCCATTTTGTGTTTTCTATGGACTACGCAGTGAAGACTGGACTTTTTAAAAGCACAGAATGCAGCAAAGAAGAGCCACTTTCAACCGTCCCTATAAAAGTAAAATGACTTTTTGCTCAGCAATTTCTGCTCCATGTTACAGACATTTCTCTATCTCTGGTTTCTCAGATTTGAGTACTTGCTTTCTCTTTTTACCAAAGTACCCTCTCTACGCTGTATTATATCAGATTGGATTTATCTTTTCTTTTTATCAGACACTCTAACCAAAGTTTGCGATATTGTTGCATCAGTTGAAAACATGAATTTACTCGATATTAATAATATCAATCGTGTTTCAAAGTTTAATTTTTTTCCTTCATTATCTTCTTCTATATTAGAAGTAGAAGATTAGCTGACCATTCAAAATACCATAACGCATTCATGACTTATTTCAAAATATACGCTCGAGATCTGAAGCAAAATTGACAATTTTTCTATATGCAAGATGTTTTTATTTTAGAACGTTTGTTTTCAAAAGGGGGAAGTGTTTATATGAAGATATTAAAAATTTTATCAATTTCTAAACGATATCATAACATGAGCGTTATATCACCATTCCAAAATATTTATATTGAGTGTTCAATCAAACATTAGAGGATTAGCAAATTTTTAAAATATTAAATACTAACAGTAGCAACACAGCATAACATCCAAAAGGGAAATTTTAATTTAAATTTCAGTTTAGTTTCCGCCTGACGACGTGGGCATGTCACAGAACATCAAACAAAAAAATATATTTAGAAATCATCAAAAATAAAAACAAAATAATTTTTACAGCATACTTTTGAAATAGTTAGTCTTAAAAAGGTAAAAATATATGCTCATAGATAAAACAATTCCTTAAAAATATACAATAGAAAAGGTCTCTCAAAATTTAAAAATAATTGGTTTAAAATCAGACATAAACAAATAATTGTACTGCATATGCATACCACAGCTATTGCTATTTGCGCATGCGTACTTCGAGGTCTTTGCACGAGCGCGAATACATTCAAAATACAGGTATTGCTGTTTTATTCATACGTGATTCATAGTAGTAGCTGAAATGACAATCGTAAAACTCCGTTTTTTTTTTATATTTTGATATGACTTCAGTGCACTAAAACCTTTCCCAATAAATGCCCCACAAAATGGTATAAATATCTCTAAAATCAGTAATGTATTTCTCTAGTTTTTCTCTTTAAAAAGACTTAAATGTATATCTATATATAGTATAAAATAATCTTCAGCAAATATTTATATGGTTTGTTTTATTTGAGTTAATAAGTCATGATAAAAATAATTCAATACTCATTTTTAAACTCTGGCAATTCTATTAGTCATATTTAATAAAATATTTTAGCACATGTTTTGACAGAGTTACAAAACTTTTCAAAATCAATATTTTGGAGTAATTCAGAGACACGCTCGAAAAAATACCAGATTAGAAATCTCAGATCATTAATTCGTTTGAAAAAAAGAATTTTAATATTTAGTAAGTTTTAATCGCAGAAGTACGGAACTTTTGCATCTAAATTGTCAATGTGTCAGTATTCTACTAATTATAACTAACAAGCTGGTACCCTGCTCGTTGCTGCCTCAAAACAAATAATTATGGAAATAAAGTTTTAAATTTAAAATAAGTGTTTTGTTTAATTAGGAATGATAGAAAGAATATTTATTTTTTGTATTGAAAATAGATGCATTCATTGAAATTTAATATATAAAGGAGAAGCATAAGTAATATTTATTCTCTTTTTATTATTCCGTTCCACAAATATTTATTTTCGTATATTAGATTTGTGTATTCTTTTAGAGTTGTAAGCTTGGTGTTCTTTCAGAATAGTAAAAAAAGAAACTATTGTATAGAGGGTCGCGGTAGCCTAGTTGGTAGAGAGTCAGTCTTGTAACCGAAAGGTCGCGGGTTCTGTCCTCGTCAAGTCCAAAGACCGCCGTATTGGCTAATGGCAGTTGGGGCACGTTAAATCGGTCGTAACCGCAAAGTCCTCCAAGTTCCCATAACAAAACGATACCTTTGGGGGGTACTGAATCAGGGATGAGTCGGTCTCTGATTTGGATCTAAAATCTGACTTGCTGATGGATGAATGGATGAGTGTATGAATGAATTCGATAACCCCCTAAAAAAGGGTTGTGTCCTGTGTGTTCGAGAAAAGTCGTCCTTTCCCCTTTACGGTGCTCGTTAACAATGAAAGGCGCAATTGTCTTGAAAAATAACGATTCACAAATTTCCACAGCAGCTGATTGCAAATCAGAGAGATACAAAACAGAGAGATACTACAGTGAACAAATAATCGTAAGGCTTCTATAATAGTATGAGTTACGTGACTATCGAAGTTTGAAGTTTAAATATGTTGGACTGATATGTTATAAACAGAGCAAGGTACGTATTTAATTGAAAATTTTAGAGCGTATTTATTATTCATGGCGAACCAACTGGTCGGTAAGTAACAAATGAATCAAAGACAATAAATTACACAATAATAACAATAAGCAAAATATTTCAAAACTCAAACCTAAGCAAGACCACAGTAAAATTAAATCAGGCCAAACCACAATAAGGCCATTAAATCATAAAACCTAAAATCAATGAAATATACAAATAAAGAATATACGAGCTGGAAGAAAATCTGAAAAAAAAATAATTAAATCAAAAAACATTCATCAAAAAAATATCTCCGGTTCTACCTATAAGTGGTTTTGAAATATCCTTATCATAGACAGATATTCTGACAGTCATTATGGCTGTTTGAGACAGTTATAATCTTGGATAGACAGTCTCCAATATTTTTTTTAGACTGAGATTTAAAAAGAAGAGTTTCATTTAAGTCAAGAGTTTGAATTTTTTGACGATTACAGTATCTTCTGTATACTACGTATACAATAAACTAAAAATAAAATATTACATGTTGAAGCAACCATAGATATTCTTTGTATTGCTATCAAATAATTGAATATTTGTGAAGAATTTATTAAAGTCAAAGAACAAATATTATAAAAATATATAAATCTAGGCTAGTTACAAAATTTATTACTTAGAAAACTTTGCAATTTTTGTTGTGCCAAAAGTGTATATTAGTCGACAGGAATTAAAAACTTGTCCCATTTTTAACACATTTTAAGTAATTATCTTTTGCAATTCTTCTTTAAATTAAATGAAATAAATAAAAATATAAATACGTTTTCTCAAAGTGTCAATATAAATTGATATAAGAAATAGTTAAAATTAACACATTGACAGCCGGCACCACGAAAATGAGGATTTCTGAGCCTGCTGTTTATATATGTAATAACCCACCATGAAATAAGAAACTGTATTTTTTTCTATAATTATAAATTACAAATTTCGATTTTGTTTCTATTTTTAATTATCGTTAAAATGTGTATGACGAATATTCAAATAAAATGTTCTCTAATACGAAAGTAATATATATATATATATAAAATGGCAAATGAGCTTCGCGATTTCTTTATGAACATTGATCCGTCTATGGAACGAAGTCTTATGTTTAAGAGGCAAATTGCTAATGCAACTGCTGCGTATCAGTCTGAATTGAAGGAACTTTTGAAAACTGCCAAGCAAGAGAAAATTACAAAATTCTTCAAACCATTGCCTAAGCCTTAAGATAATTAGTCAAAATGTTCAAAAACTTCAATTAAATTGATTTTTTATACATTTGTTTGTTTATTGTGAACTAGGAACTTATCCCCTATAATCCCGTATAAATTACCATTCCATATTCACGGTTTCTATATTCGCGACATACTTATGGAACATATGCCCCGCGAATAAAGAGCTTTTACTGTATACCAAATAAGTTTTGAAGGTGTGATTGAATGACGGAAGAAATTGTTAGATATTTAGCACTTACTAATTATCTTAGATATTTTTTAATAAAAATTTTACATTAAAATAGCATTACAAAGCCTGACAAAATATTAAATAATATTGTATTATCTGCGAAACAATTGATGAAATCCATGGAAAAAAATGAAAAGAAGAATTCTTTGTCTTTAAATTGCGGCTGTCAATGTGTTAAAGGTTGAAAATCATTTTTTAGACCCTAAATTCGGAGTAATTGCAGTTGAGGAAAAATTTCATATGCAAAAGTTGTTCATCTTAATAGTTTAGCTAATGGGATTTATTTTCTGCTTTCAGTATTAACCCTCTCAAAACTGACGTGTTATTATATGTATCACCAGCGAAGCCGGACATCCCGTTTGTACTGATATCTTAATAAGCCAGATAACATCTACGGGAATGAGCAATTGCTTTTGTCCTGTGGTTATGTTACTAGGCTTCAGACCCAAAGGTCCCGGGTTGGTCCCTCCCTCAATGGTAACCTCGAACAATGAACCTTCAATCTTCACGCAACAGATGTGGCGCCATCTACCCGCAACCAAAGTCGTCAGACTCACTGGGCGCAACAATCCACGCATGCTCGCCATAACGCTTGGCGTAACTAAAAAGTCACCGCTCGCCAAACAATGATGGGTACGACGCATTAGACACAACAGCTACACACAGCAACCTCTCACTCAACAAACCAATTCATCATTACTCAACAACAACGCATATCGTTCGTCAACTCACTGGAGGGTGAGTCTGTGGTGATATCTGAATAAGCCAGATAATATCTAGGGGAATGAGCAATTGCTTTTGTCCTGGGGTTATGTTACTAGGCTTCAGACTCAAACGTCCCGGGTTCTATTCCGAGGAAACATCTCACCTCCCTCACGTTCATGTATTTCTAGAAATCGAACTCATGGGACGGTGATGCGTATGTGCTCTCAAAACTAGACCAAATTTTACACGCCACCACCCGACTGAAGTGAAATCCGTCACAATAACTAGTGTAGATGACTATTCATTAAAGAAAAGAAAATTATCTTGCACTGAATATTTTCGATTTCATTTCTCTCACATTGGTTGACTTTGATGAAAATAGTTTTAATTTGTTTGATATATGTGCGATTAAGGTATCCGACTACGTTAAAAACAATGGTTATCGACCATATTGGCGGATTTATATTATTATTATTTCTTGTAGTTCAGACTTTTTTCTTTCCAAAACATTTTTTCTTTTTAGGATAAGGAAGGTCTGACCTGCCATCCATGGGAAGTTAAACAAATCATATTTTTCAGCTAAATTTTGTCTCTCAATTTTCTCAACTTTAATTTCCTTAAAAATTCCTCACCGTCAACATGATATCTCAAAAACTAATAGAGGTATTTACAAAAAAATGTCCAAGTGTTTTTAATAATATGGGCAATGAAATGGACCAAACGTTTATTGTGGGCGAAATACTTTTTCATTCATTGGTGTTTTAGGAAAAATTGAGTTATGAATCTTTGGAAAAAATACACATATATGTTTATTTTTACCCATTACTTCTTTACATTTCAAATTTTTCTTTAGATTTTGGTTCATTTCATTCATTGTATTCTATACAAAGGAAAAGAGGATTTTGCTGCAATAAAATTTTGTGAAGGGTGTTAACCGTTTTGGTTAAATTTTATTAAAATGTATTATAGTTTTTCTTATTTCTCAAAATATATTATAGTTTCAAATATTTTTGTATTTATAGTTTTAATAATTCTCAGTTCCGTGGGAGAACAATGGCAGAGAAAGCAAGCCCGGATTATCAAAGTGAAGCCCACTTTACATTTATTTGGACAATTGAAAATGTATCTGCTTTGCTGGTTTCTAATTATATAGAGAGTCCAGAGTTTATTGTACAGTCAATGGAAGGAACAAAATGGATGTTGGTCTGGGAAATACAGTTTTGGTTTTCTTCACGTATCGAAATGCATATAAAAAGAAATGACAGCGGTCCAGAGAGTATACAAATGGAATTCGAACTCTCTCTTCTAGACATCAATGAAACCCCTTTAAAGATGAAATCATCTAAAAAAGAAATTAAGAAAAACAAAGGTCTGTGTTTATTTACAGATCAGAAGGAAGTACTGGATCAAAGAGGAGCCGAGATCTTACCAAATGATGAGCTCACTGTTCGCTGCCGAATGTGGCGAACTGGAGCAGAAGCACTGAAACCCGACGCTTGCTTTGCTCGCACTTGCATGGGCATGGACAGACGTTCATTCATTTGGGCCATCAGAGAATTCAGTAGCATTCAACAGGAAGAGAAAAGGACACGCTATCTCGATCCAGTCTCATACGGATCCCCACAATTGGTACTAAATCTCTTTCTACGTAAAAGGGCAAATGAAAATTGCGTGAACATTCAGGTATCTAGAATTGATGCGACAAAGAAGTATTTTATTCTTTGCAGAATCTCTCTGTTAGACAATTATGGTTTCCAAGTGGTTTCCAAGAAAAGTGAGCTGGTCTCTTTATTTGGTTATGAAGAAATTGATACAATTCAATTCTTCACAAAAGAGGAACTCATGACTGATAAGTCTTCCTTATTGCCGAACGACGTTTTATCATTGAAATGTGAATTTCAATTTCAAACTGAGCCAATATGGAGTGGGATCGAAAATTACAGATATTTAAATTTAGAAACCCAGCATCTGGAAGACACCGAAATGCGCCAAATGCAACTAGAAACACCGTGCTGCACTGCTGGTTGTCCCTTCAAAAAGACCTTAGAAGTGATGCATGAAGACAAGAGTTTGAGCGATGTCACTCTCCGAGCAGGTGGAATATCGTTGCTTGCGCATAAAAGTATCCTGGGTGCCCGTTCCCCTGTCTTTAAAGTCATGTTCACTCATGACATGAGAGAGAAGACGAGTAAAATCGTCGATATTCCCGATTTCAACGCTGACACCGTGGACAGTTTGCTTCAGTACATGTATAAGAACACTGTTTCAGACCTTGAATGGGAAGGTGTAGCGGATCTTTTCAGGGCTGCAGATAAATATCAATTACTGGATCTTAAAAAGAAATGTTCTATACTCTTAAAAACGAATTTCTCAGTGTCCAGTATTTGCCCAATTTTATCGCTCGCTGACATGCACGCAGACAGAGATTTGCTAAAAGCTGCAGAAGATTTTATTTCAAGACACCATGATGAAGTGTTTGATTCTGATGAGTGGCAGGCCCTTAAAAAAGAAAATTTTCGTTTGGCTATGGAAGTAATGGAACGGATTATTCGTATGTGCAAACGAAAAAACTATTAAATGTTCCTTTTAGATTTTTCTTTTTAGGAAGTTAAGTGTTAAACTCGTGCATTAGAAACTTCAGTAGCTAGATTGAATGATAATAAAGTAAATATGTAATTATTCCTCTTTAAAAAAATTTAAACACTGAGCACTTAAAAAACATATTAGACTTGGAGAATATTATGATATCAATATTATTTTTATTTTTGCACTTGTTTATGTCTCGTAACAATTTTTGCCCTAAATTATAATTCCTTAATTACTTCAAAGAAAAAATTCTGATGTAAAATAATTATATAATTATTATTATTTAAAGTCTTTGAAACAACATAATTGTGAAT
The DNA here is from genome assembly GCA_026543055.1 of Argiope trifasciata. NCBI lineage: Eukaryota > Metazoa > Arthropoda > Arachnida > Araneae > Araneidae > Argiope > Argiope trifasciata. Next base: position 8,805,017 of record JAPMOQ010023314.1, on the reverse strand, counting down.
TTTTATGTCTAGGAAAATTATTCATTCCAATAATTTCATAATTCATTAATCATTTAATAATAAATTTGTACGGCTAATTTTAGTTTGTGTTCATTTTGTTTGTTGTTGCTTAGGATACTATCTTCCTCTGAAGTTTTCATATAAATTATCGTCTGTAGAATTCCATTTAAAACATTTCAACTTGATTTTATTTAATTGTTTCTTTTAAAAAAAGATAATGGAAATGTTTATTTTCTTACTGATTATATTTACATTTATTCCTTTCCTACATTGTGTACGTTTTCAAACGACAACCATATTGTCATTGCTTCTTTGAAATGTCCGAATAGTAAAATTAGTCATTTTTTCGTGGGTTACTTTCAATAATTGGTATTAGTTACTCATACATTTAATATTTATTTAATAATAATTTCAAAAGTAAAATTAACATGATGCAATGATTTAATTCTTAAAAATTGTGCATAGTTAAATATATGATGATAAATTTTATTTTTTTTTCCTGATTTGGTAACTTAATGCAGTAAAACAATAAATCGATTTAAAAAATTTATTTAGAATATGGTCACTTTTATTTTTTGACAACTTTATTATTGCATGCTGAAATTGTACGTAATTGAACTTTGCTTAAAAATTTGATTAAAATATGGCACCCTATTATTTAAAAAAAGAATTTGTACATCATTGAGTGATGCTTAAAAATTTGATTAGAATATGACGTCTTTTAATTTTTAGAAATATTTGTACATCATTGTATAATGCATAAAAATTTGATTGGAATACGGCACCTTTTAATTTTAAAAAAGATCTGTACATGATTGTGTCCTGCTTAAAAATTTGATTCGAATATAGAACCTTTTCATTTTTAAAAATCGTAGCTATCCTAGCATGTATTCATTTTTCTAAGAGGGTACTATAAAAACATAAAATGTTAAGAATTGTGATGTTATTTTAATAATGTTCTTCGTTTGAAATTTTTACACAATTTGATTCTTAATTTGTAAAAATTTCAAAATATTTTGCTTATTTTTTCAAACATAATGGCGATGTGCCAGAAACTTCACCCTGATCAACCACAGAATACTCAAAATCAAGGGCCCTGATTTCAGCTAAATCGACAAGTCAGTCATCCTCCATCAGAGATATTCAGAGAAATGGATACCACCAAACATGTTTATATCATCATCTTAGCATAAACATTATTGAATGAATTAAGTTTATGAATTACTAGCCGCCTTTGGGGACCAGCCGGTTCTCCATTCTTAATACTCTCTAAAATGGTCCGTTAAATACTTTTTGTGACTTGTCTTTCAATAGCTACTTCATCAAAATATTTTTAAGGTTCAAATTTGGATGGTCATATAATTTACTCATCCAGTAATAAAGGTCCGTAATGAACTATCAATACGTCTCTCTAATTATCTGTCAGTTCTAGAAAAATTTCTACTTTAAATTAAAATGAAAATGATTAAAATGCAAATTGATATAAGAACATTTTTTTTTACAGAAACGAAGCATTTTTTCTAAAATATAAGTAAAATAGAATCATTATGTGTACTACTGAATAATTACAATAATTTATGTAACATTTCAAGAATTATTCAACAAAAACTACTTACTCATCATAAAATTCAGTTTTCAGTTTTACTTTCAAAAAGATTTAAAAAATACAAATATTTTATTTTAGTTTGGTCTATAAACATAATTTTAAAAAATTGTCTAAATTTTGTACATTATTAAGTTATAAGCAACATATTCTACAAAATATTCTTGACACTTCAACTTTCAAATATGTAATATGAAGGTTTCTATCTTTGATATGAAATTTGATCGACTTGTGAAGTTTTGAATCGAAATGTTTGGAATATTCAACATTTTCATTCTTAGGCCAGTCTGTCTTGCAAAATCGGTGACGTGTATTGGGCTATCATCTATGGAATGATTGATCAAGTGGTTTAAAATTACCCATTTTTATTAGTGATCTTCAAATGTTCATGAATCAGCCAGTTTTAAGGACTGTGTTGATTGAAATTTATCTTTTTATTTAAAAGCTAAACTTTCTTCATTTTTTAAAACATTATAAGCTCATGTTACTTACTATGTAATTATTTACTTCATTTAGACCATTTTTATATATGCATTTCTATTATCAAGGTTTTATAAATTAGCTTTTGAACCTAGTATTGAAACGAAATAATATTGAACCATATTTGTCTTAACGAAAGCTGGTTTATTTAATTAATAATATTGTAAAAATAAAATATTTTTCATTTTAGAAAAAAATATTTCATTTCATGCAGGCACATGCTGAAAATTACATTTTTAAATATTTAATTTGCTGTAATAGTTTATTTATTTTTTAATTTGAATTTATTTCAATCAGATGGCAACATATTGATGAAAGTTCTCTTTTACTCGTAATGTGCTCTTGCAGATTAAATTTTATTGTTTTGTTTGAAATATAATGTCGAAAAATATAGTTAAAATATTTCTTTAAAAATTCGTTAAAAATAGAAGCTTAAATTATATATTAGAATATTGATACCATTAGAAAGCGAATTTTTTCATCTTTAATTTGATGTAAAAATCCTCTTTGTGCGATATTTTCGGAAGTTATAGTGGTAAAGCGTCGAAATTTTGTTTAATTTTTAATTAATTCAAATTCTAATCAAAAATTCAAAAAAAGGGCTCCAAGGTGCACATTCCCGGCATTCAAGTTATACATGTACCAAATTTGGTAGCCAATGATCTGGCCTGTAGAGCGCCAACATACACACATTTATTATAAGTACAGATTACTATATTAAGTATCCGAACATGATAAAAGTCTAATTTTCGTTCGAAATACAGATTTTTTTTTATTTAGCTTATTTTGGTTTGCTTTTTATATATCTTTCCAAACAATATTTACTTTTGTCCCTATGTTAATTAGAAATCCAAATATTTATTATTTTATTAGAAAAAAAACGATAGTTGGAAGAAATTTAAATAACTGTAAGTTGGCATTTAAAGAATCCTAAGCAACTCCCGTATACGGCCTATTTGTGCGAAATTTTTTCATTGCCAAGAAGTCGCCAAAAAATATGAATATAAGCACCATAAAATGGGGACAGCAAAACCAGTAAAGGCAGCCAAAAAGTACCCATTTTGTCGCCAAATTTTGTGTACGCTGTATACAGGAGCGCAGCCCAGAATTCATTTTTTTTTTTAAATTAATTGCATTTTTTCAATTAATATGGCGTTTGTTTATTTTTAGTAAAGTATTTTAAAGTTTTTATAAACAATTTAAGGGCAAGGCAATAACTTATTTCATTACTTCGTTTCCCATCTTTATTCCATTCCTACTATTAGATCACACTCTCCATGTACATATATTTATTCATATATCTTGCTCTGATTTTCAATCTATACTTATAATAAAGCTCTCTCTGTGTGTGTGTGTGTGTGTGTGTGTGTGTGTGTGTGTGTGTGTGTGT
>JAPMOQ010023314.1:8773043-8801444 GCA_026543055.1 Argiope trifasciata | reverse complement strand
TGTGTGTGTGTGTGTGTGTGTGTGTGTGTGTGTGTGTTGGCGCTCTACAGGCCAGACCGTTGGACCTACAGCTACCAATTTTGGTACATGTATACCTTGGAGGTCGAGACTGTGCACCTCGGAACCCTTTTTTCGAATTTTTATTTAGAATTAGAATTAAAATTTAAGTGAAATTTCGACGATTTTCCGCTATAACTTCCGAAAATATTATCGCACAAACATGATTTTTACATCAATTTAAAGATAAAAAAGTTATCGTTCTAATGGTATCAGTGTTTTAATGTATAACTTAAGCTTTTATTTTTAACGAATTTTTAAAGAAATATTTTTACCATGTTTTTCAACAATATATTTCGGACAAAACAATAAAATTTAATCTGCACGAGCACGTCAAGTGTGGAAAATTAGGTTTTATCAGCGTGTTGCCATCCTATTGACGGAAGTTCAAACTAAAAAAAACAACTATCATTGCAAATTAAATCTAAAGAAATGCAACTTTTAGCACGTGACTGGATAAAATAAGAGAAATATAATATGTGACATTTTCTAAAATAAATAATGAACGAGCAAAGGGAAAAAATAACTTTTATTAGCTCTGTTAAAATCATACTGACAGAAGTTCAAATTAAAAAAAATAAATTAACTATGACTGCAAATTTAATCGAAAATAAATGTAACATTCACCACGTGATTGGATGAAATTAAATAAATATTAAATGTTATGTTTTCTAAAAAAGAAATACAAGACAAAGGTTTCTATGATCGTTTGCAACATCTATATCATTAATTTAGTAAATCAGTGTTACGTGACTTTCGAAGTTTAAGTATATCTGGCAGATAAATTATAAAGAGAGCAAGGCACATAAGTATTTAATTGAAAATTTTAGACCCCATTACTCTTGGCGAACCAGCTGGTCGCCAAAGGCGTCTAGTCGTTAATAAAATACAAATGTATTTTCATCCATTCAAGTCCAAATAAATTTTTTAAGCTTATAGTGGGTGACACGTGATGTTAGTATAGTTTTTTTCTTTAAATATTCATTCATTAATTAATTTCCATTAATTTTTTATATTTTAAATAGTTTTTGCTGTTTCTAATGGAAATGAACAAGCAATAGCTCAATCGGTAAAATGCAAGGATTTCGGTACTTTTTTCTTGAAGGTGGAAAATGCGAGTTCAATTCTTGTTAAGTGGAACTATAAGTCAAATTCAATTTCATAAATTAGATACGACAAAAGAATTAAAAAGCGAATAAATAGTAAAAAAAAAAAATAATAGTCTAGCCACACATATACAAAGGAAAATGGAAAAACTCCAAGAAAATTCTCTTTCTATTTTGCCACTGAATATTGTGATTCTGTCATATGCATATACATATATACATAATAAGATATATATAAGTATATCTTATGTTAATAAGTATATTAATTATTATTATTTAATAAAAATAACTAAAATAAAAAAATTGTTTTTTGGCATAAGTAGGAATTGACTTAACTTTTTTTATATTACTTGTTTTGTTTAAAATCTTTCCTAATTTATTTGGCATTAATATTTTAGCCTCATTGATATTCGATGATTCGTTATTTCGATCAAAATTGCATTGTAATAGCTTTTGTTGTGAAACATCTGCTATTACAATTGTTTTTTCTTAGAATTCTGAGCAATAATCAAAAGAAGTCATTGACTGATTACACGATTATTTTACTGATCACACATGTATAAATTATCATAATCAGGGAAATGATGAAGAATACGATTTCTCGAATGAAAAATTCATGAAGTTTCCCTTATTGTCGTATCCATTTTTATTCCAGAGTTTTCAGGAATTAGCATACATCATATTATTTTCTACTTTATAAAGATCGAGTTGTTGTAAGTATATTTTTATTTCATTGTTTAGTAAAACTGTTAAACAATATTTTTTATAGAAAAACTAATTGACGCATAATCTACGCTACCAGTGCAACAAAGTAAGATTTCTCCAAATGTCCAACAAAGGAATATCAACATAAAAATTAAGCGAACGCGAGGAATATTCGACCACTGCATATTTCTACATTCTAAGACTAGCACATAAATTAAAGAGCATAATTTCATTACTTAATGCGGCTAAAATTCCTTTAATACAGCCATTAGACGGTTTGAATCCTCCAAAAATGGCCCACGAAGATTAGAATTACTCTGCTTCAAATTACCAGATACATATACTAACGAATTACCATCACGCATCCTAAAAAAGATATTATACCATCTTTGTTGTGCATGATCTTCCACTTTAACCACTGATTATCCCAACCTTTTCGTGAAATCCACGCACATGTCCATACAGGATGATCAGCGAATAAGCTCTGATTTCAAAATTAAATATCTCTACCGCATAATTTTATTGATCTTTTTTGTAAACTGTACGTTTATTAGCAAAACTGTAAAAATAGTGTACAAAAGTTTGAAAATTTAGTTACAAAAATCGTTAACAGATGGCGTTCTCCCTTTGGAAGGAGTCTTTAAAAAAAGAATAAAGTGATGTGGTCTTTGCAATCAAAATATAATTTTTTCAAAATGTTCACCATTCAAAACAACGAGGTGGCGTAATCTATTAATGAAATTTGACATCACGTCTTGCAATGTCTCAACGGAAATAGAATCACATGCAACACCAATCAACGATTCAAGCTCATCTAGAGTGGCGGGATTGCTTCTATAGACAGTGTCTTTCAAAACTCCCTACAGAAAGAAGTCACAAGGAGTCAGATCGGGACTCATTTTTCATTTTTGACGTCGCACTGAAAGCGTCTATGGGCATTGTGATTAGAGCGCCATATGTTAACGACCTTCGTAATTAAATTTTCTAAACTTTTGTACAGCAGTTTCACAGTTTTGCTAATAAACGTACAGTTTACCGCATAATTCTATCGATTTTTGTTGTAGAGATATTTAATTTTGAAATCGGGGCTTATGCGCTCACCCTGTATAAGCCAACGCAAACCATGATTCAATTTTCCTCTTTTCAAAACACCTTCCCAAGAGTTAGGGATATTAGGAATCCTTGCGTAATTAACAATCTCGCTGAAATAGCGAGGAAAAGGCAATTAGCTGAACTGTGGGTGAAGGCACTTGCAAGACACGCCTACCATCTGTAACAATTTGTCAAGACATGTCTGGTACCATTTGTTGACCTTAATTCAATTTTCAAGCAGTAACAGAAAATGTGTGAAAAATAATTGCAGAAAAGAGAAATAGCATTTACAATTTTTTTTTTCGAAACGCTTGAGTAATATTACCATGCGAGAACATGATATTGTTTTGGATTGAGGTTTTATGAAGCCTCAAAATGCGTAGGTAACAAATTGTCGATTTATCGCTTTTCAGGCATCAATTTTTCAATTTGAGATTTATTGTATCTATAACTAACTCACCAACAAAAGATACAACTTGATTTCCAAATTACTTATTCTCTGAATTCTTACGAATTGTCTGAATGGACTTAACTCATTAACCAGTTTAAACTGTTTTGAAACAATAACGAGATCACCAGATTACGCATGCGTCGGTATTTAAAAAACCGATGGGCTTTTTTTCATCTCAAAATCGGTCGAGGTCCAAAACTTTGTTTGCCAGCTACGAAAATTGAAAATGAAAGTTTTAAAAAATTATAAAGAGAGAGGGGGGGAGGGGTGAAGTTTCGTGATTGTTTCAAACCGTTTTAATCTTTTAAATGATTTAATTTTATTTAGACAAATAATGACTTTAAAAAAAATATTTTCACATGGTAACTAGTAATTTGCAATGGTAGATTTCATTATTAAAAAATTCTTTATTGTTTTATGGTTTTTAACTTTTAAATAAGTTATTTAAATAAATTAATTTTTAATTTAAAAAAAATTAAGCAATTTTAAATTCCCCAGTTGCTTTGATTCCTTCCTTCGAAGCTCATAAGTGTCCAGTTTATAACGCTAGTTCAAGTTACAGAAACACGCTCACATTCCCTCAAACATATCCACACACAGTTACACTCACATATCCATTTCTATTAATAGTAGCAATAGAGATAACTATAAAATTTGAAATGCCGTCTGCCGTCACATACGTGTTTCCGTCGGCTTCCTGGCATAGGGGTAGCGTATATTCCTCGTGATCTGGGCGTCCCGGGTTCGAATCCCGGTTCTGCCATGGTTGTTACATATATCTACGCACTCTTTATTATATACAAAAAAAAACCCTTTATAATGCCATTAAAAACGTAACTATTTGGGTAGTCTAACTTTAAGTTATAATGTATTTTTCAAGGTATTGTAATTTTAATTCTATAGTAATTTCCCAAATAATAAACAAAATAATTTTTTTTAAACTTTGAACTATTTTTTAAAGTATTTGATGAAACAAAAAAAGAACAATTTGGATTTCGCTGTTGCAGTGAAATAAATTGCTGAAAATTATGCACAAAATATATTTTTAATGTGGGAAAAAAAATTATGTAAGGTTTCCAGATTGGCTACATTTACCATTATTTTCAGTACAATTGCCTGTCATACTGTCTGAAAGGTGCTAATCAGTCATCAGATATAGCAGTTATCTTTATATGTTTTTCTCTAATTTCCATACCAAAACTTTAGCTATATAAAATTATTTCCGAAGCTGTAGTGATATCTTAATAACCCAATTAACATCTTCGGAACTGAGCAATTGCTTTTGTCTTTTGGCTATGTTACTAGGCTTCAGACCCAAAGGTCCCAAGTTCTATTCCGAGCACATCTCACTTCCTACAATGGTGACCTCGAACAATAAACCTTCAATCTTCACGCAACTGATATGGCGCCATCTACCCGCAAACAAAGTCCTCAGACTCACTGAGCGCAATAATCCACGCACGCTCGCCATAACGCTTGGCGTGACTAAAAAGCTCTCCGCTCGCCAAACAATGATGGGTACGACGCATTAGACACAACAGCTACACACAGCAACCTCTCATTCAACAAACCAATTCATCATCACTCAACAACAACGCATATCGTTCGTCAACTCACTGGAGTGTGAGTCTGTGGTGATATCTTAATACGCCAGTTAACATCTATGGGACTGGGCAATTGCTTTTGTCCTGTGGTTATGTTACTAGGCTTCAGACCTAAAGGTCCCGGGTTCCATTCTGAGCCAACATCACCTCCCACAAAGCCTTCCTACCATTGCTTCACTAGGCTATTCCATTAGTAGATTTTACAATGGAAGAACTTTTTTTTTGCAGTGATTATTATAGTCAAACATACTGTCTAATTGGTTCTATGTTGTAATCAGATATAACAAATCCCACAGTATATTTCTCTCTGATCTCCAAACCAAAATTTCAACTAGATTAAATTATTTACAATGATAAATGTAGTCAGTCATATTGTCTGAATGGTACTATGCTGCCATCAGAAACATACAAATCCCCTGGTTTGTTTCGCTCTTAATCAAAAAAGTTGCCAGAACTGAAGCTAAATTAAATTAATTTTAATGTCTTCCTACTCATAGGGGTAGCGCATCTTTCCCGTAATCTGGACGTCCCGGGTTCGAGTCCCCGTTTGGGTATGGTTGTTGTTCTGTGTTCTATCTGTGAGTGGTATAAATGCCCAACACCCTGTAAAAAGGGGTTGTGCAAGTGAATGTGACGCAAGCAGTAGCTTAGTCGTACTCATGGCCCTAGTTGGCGCTACTGAAAAAACAAGGGGTTCGAATTTAGGCTTAAATCGCTGATAACTATCTGTCGGTGGCCTTATAAAGTGCCATGGGTAACAACAACGTGCACGTTTCCACCGATAAAAAACGATTTTATAAATACAATTTTAGAACAAATATTAGTACAATTAAAGCAATTACAGCCTAGGAATCAAATTAATAAAGGATCCGGTCTGAGGACTTTCTCAAGGGTCACCCTCAGACAGGGATTGAAACCAGGGATTTTTTTCTGTGAAGGGTTTGACTTTCGTCAAGAAATCGACCCCTCGTGACCCAAAAATCCCAGAATATTGAGGTTTTAGAGATAAAAGTAGTATCATAAAAGAAAATACATCAAATTTTAAACAATGGTAAGTCAAAATCACTGCAAACCAGAAAAAACATGAAACCAAAATCAAATTCGTCGATATAAGAAAGTACAAAGACTAACCTCAATATTCTGGGATTTTTGGGTCACGAGGGGTCAATTTCTTGACGAAAATCAGATCCCTCACAGAAAAAATCCCTGGTTTGAATCCCTGTCTGAGGGTGACTCTTGAGAAAGTCCTCAGACCGGAATCTTTATTAATTTGATTCCTAGGCTGTAATTGCTTCAATTGTACTAATATTTATTCTAAAGTTAGGCAGTTCATTTGTGTTTTAGTAGTACAGCATTAACACTCACTAAATACAATGTATATTTATTCTAAATGTTCAACAAATTTCCGTAGATAACATTCTTACATTTCTTTGTTTCTGGATTTATAAATACAATTCTTGTTTGCGTATCCTGAATGCAAGTTTTGATAAGTATTGAAATACAGTTCTTTTGTTAATATTTTAGAAACGCCCAGTTAGTTTCAGTTATCAGTTTTGCTTTGTTTATAAGAAGAAAAAAATAAAAGTGACGAAGCAAAAACTTTCAACCTTCAAACGTGCCAGATAAAATTGATATCACTGGTTTATAATCTGTTAACTTGATCTTATCAGAAACTTTAGACACAAAGCATGGTTGATGAAACGAGGTAAATCCCCTAAATGCATCCGAATTGTTCTTTTTTTGGGGGGGAGGGGGAAATACTCACAAGCATTTTATAGGATTTAAATTACTGAATTGGCTATTTCAAACGATATCAGAAATTCCCAACCTTTTTTGAACTGGCGCCCCCTTTTCTAATAAATATTTCAATATCGCCCCTCTCTCACTCCAGATAAATAAAAGCGTACATAATGCATGGTGAAAACAAGAATTAAAAAAAACTCTAATAGATAGAATATTGTTGGAATTGAAACGCTACTGAATTTCTTCTTTATTTCAAAAAAGAGGAATAAAGATTTTAGCTTACCTGTCATGAGAACAGGAAGGGGTTTTCATGATACGAATTAATTTATAATAAACTATTGCTTTCTAAATAAATAAATTGACAGTTTCAGTGACCCATCAAAACGCATATTTAATTATATTAAAAATTATTTTTATTAAAATTTAAAGACATCAAATTTCTAATGAGAAGGCTGAATTTGATCCATTTTAAGGAACTTGTAACTCTCAGGCGTGATTTCACTTAAACACAATCGTACATCGCCGCGTTCAGTAATATGGAGCCGATTTCTCTTTTTCGTGACCAATGTTGGCTTAGCACTAAATCCACGTTCCGCTAAATATGAAGAGGGGAATGTTATCAGAAGTCGTTGAAAATAATTCTGAATGTAGTTGCGAAATAGACTTCTACAGCCAAAATTCTTGGTAACCATTCTTGAATTTAATTTTTAGATCCTCATTTGTCGTCAGTTCTATTAGTTCTTCTAACTGAGGTGATCCTGCTGTATTGACATTGAAAAAATGATCCAAAACCCAGTATGGTTTGTCCATGCTTCAAATGTCCTGGAATTGCTCCTTGAAGTTATTGTACATTATATTTGGTTAATCCTCTAACGCCACTTCGTGCCATATCAACGGCCCCTAATTTTCCTGGGTCTTTTACCGCCCCCCTTGAAAGCTTCAAACGCCCACAAGGGGGCGTTATCTCCCACGTTGGGAACCTATGTTTTATCCCTTGTATTTCCGGTTTAAATGAAAAGCCATTCATGTGTGTAGAAAGGTTTAAGGTATCCGACTACGTTCGAAAGAAAAATTTTGGAAAACTGGATTTTTAAAAAATTATTTAAAACAATGGTTTTTAGACACATTGTCAGTTGTAATACGAAATACAATAAATACAAAAAAAATTATTTCAAAATATATCTTTTGATAAATAAGAAAATTTGTAAATTTTAATGAAATTTAACCGAAATGATTAATACTCTACACAAAACTGTAATGCAGCAATTAAATTTTTCTTTGTACACAAGTTATAGAATATAGTGATGAATGAAATGAACCAAGATCTAAGAAAAATGGTGAGATGCGAAAAAATTATGGGGGAAAATATGCGTATATATATGTTTTTTTTCCATAAATTCACAAGTTAATTTTTCTTAAAACATCTATAATTAAAAAAGTATTTAGTCAACAATAAAAATATTGGTTCATTTCATTGCCCATATTATTTAAAACACACACTGATATTTTCATGTAAGTTTAGTCAATTCCTGATATATTCTATTAACGGTGGAGAATTTTTATGAAAATTAAAGTTTTGAGAAAATGGAACTGAGACAAATTTTAGTTGAAAAATCTGACCCTGGATGATAAGTTAGGCCTTCGTTTTCATAAAAAAGAATAAATTGTTTTAGAAAGAGGAAAGTATTAACTACATGAATTAACAATAAAAAAATCGAAAATGTGACCGAAAAAATGTGTTTTTAACGTAGCCGGATACCTTAAATTAAAAAGAAATAAACATTCAAAAGGTAACTATCGAAAATTATGATAGTTTAATATGGTCAAAAGAATGCTTTATTAAAACGTGAACATTTTAAAATTATGTTTCATTTTTTTTGTGAGCGTAATTTTTGGAATCAAGTAACTTGTAAAAAATTTCTGAGTAATTTATACAACATTTCAAAAATTTCGATTTTGTTAGAAAATATTTTTATTCGTTAAAAGTCAAGGCTCGATCTTTTATAAAGAATTTTATTTATAAACCGTCTTGTTATATATTTATATAATAATATTATATTTCATTCCAATTAGGAGTATTAAATATAGTGTTGTTTGAAATAATAAATGACAAAATGAGCTAAGTGAAATCGTTACATACAGAGAAAGCATAATTTTATTTATTTTTGGAACTTGCTAACTCATAGTTACAAAACCTGTGTGGTATGTTTCCCTATCAGTCTGATAAATATTATTAGAATTATTCTACACTTCGCCCTCTTTATTTAATTATTAAAACTAAATAATACCTTTTAAATTCCACTTGGCAAACTTCTCCAAAGGTGAAGTACTAAAATATAAAATAGAATTTACATTCAATCGGAGGAACACATGAATCATCATGAAGTCACCCTCACACACACACACAAACATCATAAATTGACATAAGCCATGCCCATCTGATTATCAAAACAAAATAATGCGTTTAAATTCCGCTTTACAAACTTTTTGAAAGGTGAAGTGCTTAAAGATAAAACAGTTTTCTATTAATCGTTGGAACAAAGAATCATCATGAAATCATCCTAAAAGCTCTAATGCCCACAGTTAAATAATCATCTTGACGTAAGTCATGCCCATTTGAGTGTTAAAAATAAATAATGCGTTTAAATTCAACTTTACAAATTTCTTAAAAGGTGAAGTGTTGAAAGAAAAAACAGAATTCTCAATATGTCGGTGAGTTAATTCATCATGAAATCATCCTCATTGCTCAAATACTCTTACTATAATTAAATACTTAACATAAGTCATTCCCATTTGATTAAAACTACATAATACATTTCAATTCCCTTTTACAAACTTCTCAAAACGTAAAATGCTTAAAAGTAGAACAGAATATCCAAACAGAATAAAAGATTTATCATCATGAAGTCCTCCTTAAATCTCAATTACCCACCTTTAAACAGCTTGATAAAAGTCATCCCCATTTGAGTATTAAAACTAAATAGTATGTTTAAACTTCGCTTTACAAACTTCTCAAAAGGTAAAGTGCTTAAATATAAAACATTTCCAATCGATGATTAATTCTTCACGATGAATCATCGTTCTCCGATGATTCATCGTGAAGTCCTCCTCAAAGCCCAAATACCCACCGTTAAATAAATAGCTTGACATAAGCCATTTCCATTTGAGTATTAAAAATAAATAGCATGTTTAAACTTCACTTAACAAACTTCTCGAAAGGTAAAGTACTTAAAGATGAAACAGAATATCCAAGCTATAGAATAAAAGATGAATCATCATGAAGTTATCCTCAAAGCTCAATTACCCACCGTTAAATAAAAACCTTAACATAAGTCATTCCGAACCTTTTATTTAATTTCTCTCTTCTCAAAACTTCGAACCTAAAACTCTTGTTCTTTAATTAAGATAAAGATTGCCCTTCTGTAATTGACAGGACAATTTAAGTACCGAAAAAAAGGAAATTAGTCATTACATTCTATGTTGGCTACTTGTGAGACACTTGTATATTGTCTGTTTCAACAACTTGTATGAATAGTGTTTTCATAGTTATAGTAATAGCAGTAATATTTCTGCGAAAGTTTGTTCAAGTCGTCAGTTTATTTATATTTTTAAAATACGCCTATTTTTATAAAATAAAAATTCAAAAAACTTGTTTGCTTTATTACCGAATTCTACCAACGTCATTCAATGCTGATAATGTGTCCGCGTTATCATGGTGCAATAGCTTCTGAGAGTAAAGACACCTGAACATTGGAGGGCTTCTAGCTCAAGATGACACACAAACACTAGCTTGCACAGTTCATTTTTTAAAAGGAGGGGATGCTCTTCCACTCCTCAAATAGAAAAGAGGATGCAGAACAACCCTGCCCGAACCAGGACTCGAGACCGGGATGCTCAGAACATATAGAAGACGAGCTACGCCTCGGCCAGGAAGCTGACGTCATTCAATATTAAAATTTAGTTTAGCATCTACAGCGCCTTATTTTTTATAATGGCTAGTTAGGGATTATATTTTCAATATTGGATGCGTTTAAATTCGATATCTATTATATAATATTTGGAATTTCATTTTTTTTTGTATCATATAGCATTTTTGTATGACTATAGAAATAGAAAAAATTGCAGTTTCCAGATGCTTTGAATGATAAATCTCAGCCCGTATTAAAAAGTATTTTGAATTTACTCGTATTAAATCTCATATTTTACATCAGCTAGAGTTAAAAAATTGAGTAATCATAGTTCTTTGCAATTATAAGTCAAATACATATCTAGAAAAATGCAGGAGATTTGATTTGTGGTCTGTAATTGAAAACTATAGCGTATTAATCAAACTTTTGATGAAAGGTAAATAAAAGTATCTTTTTTATCTGTCTGTTCGTCTAAATGTGAATATGTTAGCTCAAGCCTAATTTACAGGAAAATTAAATAATTGACAATCAACAAAATACAAAAATGGTACTTCAACCAGCAAGAGTGGTAGTTCAAAAACTTTCACGCATACTCTCTAACTTTTCATATCAAGGAGCGCTTTGTCTGACATTAGCGAATAATAGTTAATAAGTATTAACTTCTGGCTTGAAATTAGCATTTTTACCAAATATATCGTGGCAACCTTAGAGAGTTATTTGGCATTAAATCCCTGGTATGCTGTTGTATTATCAGAAAATCGAATTTAAGCTTTAGACGTGTTTTTCGCAATCGATTGAAACTAAAATTTGACGCAAAATTACACTTATAGTCAAAAAATACCATAGAAAATTATTTCAGTCATTGCGCCTTCGACTGATCTTGTTATATAAAAGTGCATACCGATAGACAGTCAACTCTTTGTTGGATTCCGTGAAAAATTTGATACACTATAGTCTAAAATCTATATACAGTTTCATATATCTAGCTCTCTTCGTTTTGTAATTATCGTATTAACTTATATTTTTGGACAGACGGACTTCCTCTCAACATATTTTAATCTAAATTTCACAGAAATCTCCAAATTTTCAATTATTGTACACTAAATTTAAACAGTCTAAATCAAAACTCTTTTAGGTTTATCACAGATAGACAGAAGGCACTTTCTAAAAATGTTTTTTCTAACGCAGAGAGATCTAAAACTTGAACTCGAGATACTTGAAGAATCTCCAAGTTTTTTGACGTTTATTATACTTTTTTTATACTACGTATACGAGAAAGTAAAAATACAAGTTTACGATTTTTATGGTTTGGCTTTTTTTTCAACGACCTTTTTAGAATGAATTTTATTTCTTGAACTGTAATTATTATCATGCGAGAACATGGTTTTTTTGGGGTTTGATGTTTTCGAAGCATCAAAATGCATAGGCAACAAATTGCCGATTTATCGCTTTTCTTCCATCCACTTTTAGGGTTATTAAAAAATAATTCAGAAGGTTGTCACAACTTCACCAACTGAAATTGCAATTTGATTTTCAAATTATTCATTCTAGGAATTGTGATGAATTGTTTGAAATAATCATGAATCTGTCAAAATACTCATGCGTTGATATTTTTAAAAAAAACAACGTTTTTCCTCCCATCTCAAAATTGGTTGAAAACCAAAATTTTGTTTGCGAGTTAGAAAAATTGAAAATGAAAGTTTAAAAAAATTATCATTATATTATATATATATATATAATATATATGAGAGAGAGAGGGGGGGTAGAGACCGATATAGAAATCTTGTGAACGTTTCAAAACAGTTTAGACTGGTTTATGAATTTAATTAATTACGATAGATAATGGCTTGAAAAATAATAATGTTCTCACATAATAACTTGAAATATGCGATCATAGATTTCATTTTATATTTAATTTATTATTAGTTCTAATAATTACGCTCAAATTTAATCTCATATATCATGGAAATAGAATACGAGAACAGCATGATTCACAAACCAAGCTTAACATCTTTTTATATTATTTAATACAATTTACGAAAACTCTTATTTAAATACCTAAATTTTATCCGTTAAGTAAATAAATACGATACTAATTAATCGCATTTAATTAAGCAGCTCATTATGCAGATAATTTATCTAAGAGAAAACTCGAAATTACTTAACGAAATGTTTCACTTGTGTTAGATGTTCCCCATTTGCAATCTGCAACTCAATTAAAATGCATCATTCAACTCAATTTACCTAAACAGATATTTTTCATCCAACAAACAAACAGTTTATTCCGGAATGAAATGTAATTAAATATTAAACGTTTCATAGCTTTCAGATCATTTTAAATTACTTAACTCGTTAATTAGTTCACTAAGAAAAAACAACATGTTTGCTTTAATTGGGGTTGATATAAATTTACTTCCAGCACTAGACATTTTAGGGTCAGCTCAGAAGGATTAGAATTCTCTTTGTAGCAATCGGAAATGCAGATATGCATTAATGGGTTAACATCCGAAAGCCTCGGGACATATTAGAACGGCAATTCTGAGTTGCAGCGCCTTTATTGATGAATGGCTGCTCATGGTTACTTCATTAAAACTACACGCTGATATTAGTTATTTCTATTCCATATATTTTTTTTCGTGGTATCTTTTTTGTTCCTTATTCCTAATTTTTTTCGGTTCCTACTATTAGGCCACATATATATTTATTATTTATATATATATTTATTTATAAATATACATATATAGGCCCTATATATATTTATTTATACATTGAAAAGGGTATAATGTAATGAACTTTTTCCTTCGAATTTTATTATATTAGATTCAACTAGTTTTATGGTTCTTCACATTACACTGATTATAAAAGGCAATTATACATAAGGCTATTCTTCCTAAAACTCTATACTATTTGGTGACAGAGCGCCATTTATGTCCCACATGTCGCACAGATTTTACAGTTCATCACATTTTGATCGAGTGCTCAACTTTTAATATTCATCGTAACCAGTTTTTTCACTCATCATCCTTAACTCTCGCTGATTTATTGAGAGAGAACCGCCATTCAAACATTTTTTTAATTTTTATATGCTATTAAATTTTTATCTTGCATTTAAATTCTTCAAGAGCTTTAACTTCTTACATTTTTCATTGTAAATACATAATCCTGTGCTATTGTTTCCAGTGTTTTATAGCTAATGTATTCTGCTTTTATGCAACTATTCATTTATTTCAACTTATTGATCATTTAACCACTTTTTAACCATATGGATGGCGCAGCTTGGCCAAAGATGGCTCTTGTGCTAAAAAAAACCCAAAACAACCAACCAACTAACCATACTAAAACTCTACTCATAACAAATGAAGTATATTATTCAATTCCTACTAAAAGTCCATACTCTCCCTATGTACATTCATTTATATATTTTTTCAGATATTCAATCATAAATAAAATATTTTCTATTCATGCACTCAAATTCAAATACAGGCCGCGGTGACCTGGTGGTAAGGTCTCGACTTCGGAACCGGGGAGTTTCACTTCGGAACTCGATTCCACCGAAGAGCCGTCGAGTGAGGGGGTCTCTTGCACGTTAAATCTGTCAGGCCAAATGTCCACCGACTGGCGTGGTGTGGAGAGGGGATGCCAACTCAGGTGTCGTCCTCGTCATCTAACAGTGGTTCAAAATGACTATGTCCATCCCAAAATATCCCTAGTGTTGCTTTAAAACGGGATGTTAATATTAAACTAAACTAAACCAAACCAAAAAAAAACAAAAACCAAACAAATTCAAATACACTTTTTTAAAACTTGTAGTGGATGACACTTGATGTTGATACAGTCTTTTTTTATCAAATATTAATTCATTAATTAAATTTAATTAATTTTTAATACTTTAAATAGAGTTTTAGCCCTTTGTAATGAAAATTGAAATCAACAGGCAATAGCTCAATCGATAATATTATACAAGGATTTCAGTATTTTTCACGTGAAGGTGAAGAATACTAGTACAATTCTTGAGAAAATCTATCATTTTTAGTACTTAATAATTTTTTAATAAAAAGTAATTAAAATAAAAATTTCTTTGTTGACCTAAGTATTAATTGAATTTTTTAAAAAAAATTTAATATTTGTTAATATAGAAATTAAAGAAATTATTGAGTAATAGCCGGACTTCTATATACAGCAAGAAAAGTCAATTAGTAACATTTTCAACATACAATGGGGCCATGGTAGCCTGGTGGTAAGGTCTCGACTTTGAAACCGGAGGGTTTCAGATTCGAGACTCGATTCCACCGAAGAACCGTCGTCGGGTCTCTTGCACGTTAAATCTGTCAGGCTGGTGTGGCGTGGAGAGGGGGGTGCCAGTTCATGTGTCGTCCTCGTCATCTGACCGTGGTTCAAAATTACGACGTCCGTCCCAAAGTAGCCCTCGTGTTGCTTTAAAAGGGGACGTTAATATAACTAAACTAAACAATATACAATGAATATATTGTTTTTAATGATAAGGTAGACATAAATTATGTCTATTATAAGGTATATTATGTCTTATCCACATTACAACGGAAAGAGTGGGATTCTATAGCTTCTAGGGGTAAACACCCCTGAGGCCTATCTTCTAGCTTATATGAAGATAATACTCACACATTCGCTTGCACAACATCTATTTACAGGGGTCTCTTTCACACATCTAACAGACAGACCTTAATGGAAAGAACGTCAATACTCGAAACCGGGTTTAGTTTTTAGTTTTGGTTATATTAACGTCCCGTTTTAAAGCAACACGAGGGCAATTTCTGTACGGACTTCGTAATTTTGAGCCGCGGTCAAATGACGAGGACGACACCTGAGCTGGCATACCCCCTCACAAAATTTCCACACCCCACCAGCGGAAGGACGTTTGTCCCTACGGATTTAACGCGCACCAGACCAACTTGCACGACGGTTCTTCGGTGGAATCGGGCCTCGAACCTGCAACCCTCCAGTACCGAAGCCGAGACCTTGCCACTAGGCCACCAAGATTATACTGAGAATACCATTTAGAGCCATCTGAGACCAGATTTTCCTAAGATAAAATAGAGTGTAAGTTTAAAGATTTAAGTAATGAGGGATAAACTGTAATATGAATACTGTAATATAACAGATTGCTTTGAGCAGCATGTTAAACTAGGAGCATTCATGATTTTTTATTATTTAAATGACCAGTTCATATATTGGTAAGATTAAAAAATGTCCATATGACATGAGTATATGATTCATATTTGAATATTTTCTATGAAAAAACATGATTTTACGAAATAGAATTTGCCAAATAAAGCTTTTTATTGTAATGCAGTCATTCTTTAAGTTTTAGTTGATTTCATTTATTTATGCATTCATTCATTCATTTTTCCAGAACTTTAATAATACATAGTAAAAGGAATATTAATAATTTTTTAATTCTAATCTGAAATAATTCTAAATTGAGTTTGGGAACTTAGAAGGTCTTTAATTTTATATTTTAGGGCTATATCAGGATTATTATTAAAGAAAAAGATCTGAAAGATTACAAGCACGTGGAAAACAGTTTTAAACTATTATTAGTAAACTTTTAAAAAATGAATTTCGATTTGCTGAATATTTGTTTGTATATTTTTTATTCTATATTTTATGCACAAAATCATAAAAATAAAACGGAAATAATACAAATAAAATGAATTCATTAAAAGCATTGCTTGCATTTAGCATTGCCACATTTGTAGTAAATAAAGTATCTATGCATATATCAAATATAGGAAATTGGCTTTTTCAGTACAAATTTTAAAATACTTTTAAAAATTTAATGTGTAATTAAATTAGTGTGTTTTAAATAAATTTCAGTTTTTTTTTCTTTTAAATAACCTTTTATTTTTGTTTTCGTTTATTATTTAATTATCTGCATCGATCTAATTCTATTTGATTTGGATCGACACTTTATGGTATAAACGCTTTAAATTCATAAACCAAATGAAAATAGTGCTTCTGGTACTTAAATGGAAATTTTATTTTTTTAATAAAATGACGATGTTTTTATTATTATTATTAAATTTGATATTAAAATACAATTTCTATTTATTAAAACATCGCGCAGCTTGCTAACTAACCTTCAATCCATTTATCTTTTGTATTTTTGATACAAAGATTATCTGTTGAAAATACAAAATTATGTAAATCTACAAGTCAATGATGGTATGTTAATGTCAAAATACTACATTTTGAATTAAAGATTAGATTTTTTTGAAATTGAAAATACATCTACTATTTTGTGCGAAAGTAAATATTCTGCAGTTTTTCAAATTACAATTTAGTTCCTGGTGGTAAAATTTTATGTTAATGGAATATGTTCCAATCGAAAATTTTAAGAATATTCTTTTTCCTTATGTTAAAGCGATCATTTAGACGATGGTATAAAATGGCAATATAAAAAAGATGCAAAATTTATTTAAAAAAAAAACATTCGAAAACTACATTTGTACAATTACTTGAATTCTAAAATTTATAAAAACTTTCCGGAAATCATCGTTATGATTATGTTTAAAAGAATAAAATATTCAAAAAGTGAATAATTGCTTTTAAAATACGTTAATTGGCAATGATTGCAATTTGATCTGCTATGAATCTTTAACAGCATTCGTTTCTTCAAGGATACATTTAGTTGTTTCAATATTGATTATAGCTTTTAAGTATTTTACTTTATATTTAAAAAAATTATAATCCAAAACTGAGTAACTGTTTTCCAAGTATTTTAACAAGTAATGACTGCAACTTCATCTGCTATAAGTCTTTAGAAATATTTGATTCATCAAGAGATATGTTTAGACATTTCAATATTAAGGACAGCTTTTAGACATAAAGTAATATATTTTTGAAAGTTAAAACTAGTTCATATGATATCTTCCGATAAATTAATTAAATGGTAATTTCTCAAAATTCAATTCAAAGTTTCATTCGACAAGAAATTTGAGGCAATCCTCGTGGTAAATTATAAATGGAAGGCTTTCAAAGATGTCTGGAAAACTCTAAAAATGGCTCACAAGAATAAAGTTGACTCTTTCAAGTTCTTGATACAAGAAATAAACAAATACATTAATAGCTTCAGCACCTACTGCCAGAGGATGCATCGGAACCATTCTGTTTAGAGAACCATCCACATTAGGCACTGTCTGCTGGTATCTCCTTGATTAAATCTATGCATCGACATAAGCTATTCCAAACAATAATTCAATTTTCATCTTTTCAAAATCCTACCCTGAGGCTCTATTTATTCTTCTAGTAAAATGAATCTCCCGCATAATTAGAGACTCATATTACTGGCTCCGAAAAGGTGCCAAGACTGCAAGAATTAAACGTACTGAAAGATGGAAGAGTTGTAAATGTGTTTAAATATTCCTAAATTTGACTTCTTTTGAGTCCTGCTTTGCTTGATCCTAAAGCTAATGGCATTTGTGTTGCAGAGAATGATGTGAAATTTTACACGTTTTATGCTAAGCCGTATAATTAGATTAATAATAAAGACAGTGGCATATCTTCCATTAGGATTCAGGGTTGCAGAACTTACTGAAATTCTTTTGGAAACTTTTCTTTCCATATTTAAACTTGCTTATTATTGTTTTATATTCTGATTTCAACAAAATTGAAGATTTTAAACCTTTTTAACAGACTTTCATCTCATGTATTTGCTATTTTTCTATATTGGGTGCCTTCACACAAGGGATTTAAGGGATGGGGATGGTCAAAGAGAAGGCGGAAAATGACGCCAAATCGGGTACTACTAAAGCAAAAATTAGTATCTCTATGAGTGATTAAAAAACACATAACTTCTCTCTACCTCTCAAAATGACAGACGCAATGGGATCTGTTAACAGAATACTAATTTCTAAGTGTTAAACCCTGGCCGTGTCTCCTAAACAGAAAAGCAGACACTATCTTAACCGGTTTATGCATGTCACTCTAGATTCACCCATAGCCATGTACTTTTTAAAGAAAAGGCACCAGTATGCTCGCAATATAACTGCATTATGTCTGTTTACTATATTCTCAGGGGATGTTCAAATTTTAGAACTCAACATTTATATCATTTCAGCAATTTCACATTATCTCTTTTTCTTGATAAAATTCAACATACGCATATTCTTGCTTTTTTGAAATCAATAGGTTTTTATCACCCATATTTAAAATTTCTTCATTTTTTTCATAGTTTTTTTCCGTTGTCTTTTATAGTTGCAATTTTGTATTTTAATCGTATAAAAATATAGTTTAACGCAGCCTAATCACCACCAGGGTTCTTCTGCCTATAACATCCAGCAAATCCAAATTAACGAAATTGAAAAATAACAGAAAAGACGAAAAGAGGTTTCAAAAAAGATTTGGGATGAAGGGCTTTAGAAATTTAGAGCTATTTGGAGATTATCCACATGAAGAAAATTCTCTCACAATGCAACAGCACAAAAGATTCCTTTTATTAAGCTTATTTCTAGAATTTCAGTAATGTTCTTGAGCATTTTCCACATTTTTAATTTACAATTTTCTCGTACGTTATGAATATTAATGGCATCTCTAGCCTATCATTATCTCAAACTCTCAGTTGACGTTAATCGAAATCAGCGCATTTTTGTTTCGTTCTAAGTAAATACAATCCTTTGAATTCATTGAGTTTAGAGAAATAACTTCACCAATATTCTAGAACAGGGATTGGCAACCTGTGGCTCTTTTGATGTATAGCTGTGGCTCTCTAGTTCCAAACAAAAAATATATATATAATTTATTATCAAAACCTTTAAAGAATAAGAAAATATATTTTTAAATACATAATTTCTCAACAGCTTCTATATTCATAATCGTTAATTACAAATTAATATGCTTAACAAGGGTGTAATGAGATAAATTTGAACTATTGTTTTGTTCTTAGAGGTGAGACTCCCTGACCATGTATGTTTTTCAGCCAAATACATTTCCTTTCTGTTTCACCCAAACAGTAATCTCCAATTCATAGTAAACCCTCTCAACACAAATGCAAATAAGAGCAACATTGAGCCCTTTGGAATTTTTACTAAATCGCTTCAAATGCTAGATTTGAAAACTTAAGACTTGTGAAGTGGCAAATTCACTTAGCTCAAGAGCTAGTTGGAAGATTTAAAAGGTGTAGAAATGCATCCACATTGCACATCACAAGTGCACAGAGCTAAAAGAAACTCAGAGGGTTTAAACCTTCATATTCAAAGCATGGAATAGTCACCTCACTGTAGTATTCTAGAAGAAGTTGGCAAATAGAGAACTGACAATTTTCGGGTCGACATATTCGTGTGAACAAACATTATCTTGCATGAAATGTAATAAAAAGTAAATTTAAAAGTCAATTAAGAAATAAAAATCTAGAATTGTGCTTGAAACTTAAAACAACAAGCTATTAACTAAATTTAACCAAATTTTCAAAAGGAACGCAAAATCAGTGCTAACAGTGATGTAATTATCTATTTTGTGTTTTGATAGGAATAAATATTCCGTATTTAAAGCTGTTTATCTTAATCAAAAATATATATAAGAAAATACTATAATATTAAATCGAAAATTTTTAGTTTGTTTAAATTGTTCCTTTGACTCTTTCGTTGCAACAGGTTACCGACCCCTGTTCTAGAACATTTTTCACATTTTTTAAGTGTGAAAAACGCTCTAAATAATGAATGATTAAGATAAACTATCTAATGCTCTAATTTTTTAAATGGCAATTTTCTCATGCAGTGAGAATACAAATGGCATCTCTGACCTATCATTATTATTAATACTCAGTTGAACATTTTTGAATGGTCGACGTTAATCAAATTCCAGTTCAACGCATTTCTGATTTATTCCATGCAAATTCAATTATTTGAAAAATATTAACAAAAATTTTTTTAGTATAACAAAAAATGGAATATTGAAATGCTATTTAAAACTCACTATTTTTCTCTTATGATAGGATGTTTGAAATGCCTCTAAGCACGAACTATTGTTTGCTAACGGATTCTAAAAACCACCGTGCTTTTGCGCAGGCG
Organism: Argiope trifasciata; assembly: GCA_026543055.1. Taxonomy (NCBI): domain Eukaryota; kingdom Metazoa; phylum Arthropoda; class Arachnida; order Araneae; family Araneidae; genus Argiope; species Argiope trifasciata. The sequence goes on along the minus strand of JAPMOQ010023314.1, from coordinate 8,780,735 downwards.
TAAGGATGAGTTTAATTCGTAAAAATAAAATGAGAAGAAAGATGAAAAGAGAATATGTTTACATTTAACGATCAAATAAATTCGAATTACTTGCGGATTGAATTAAAATTAAAAAAATATAAGACATGAAACGACATGATATTCACATACACGTGAAAATATGAATTAAAAAGCATCTAACAGGAGAGAAATCAATGGCAAAGTATAAAAGATAGTTCCAAAAATGAACTCCTCCTTTCCAAGGCTCACTCCTTATTGAGATAGAATTTCGAACAGTGGTCATCTCTGGATACTAAAATAAGCAGTACATACATTTCCATTACGAATTCGAATTTTGTATAATCGGTTTCATGGTATTTTTCATTTGTTCAATAGGAAATGGATATTTCTTTACATCTAGAAAGTGTTTTAAAAGTTCTCAAACTTTTAAAGCATAATAATATGTACGAGATTTCGTATTGTAAACAAAATTCACATTATATATACGAAATAAGACTTCAGTTATTAAAAACTTCATAAATTAAAGAATTTTCAAAAAAAAAATCCTAATTTTTTAAATGAAGAAACATTTTAAGGTATCCGACTACGTTATAAACACTGGTTGTCAACCACATTGGCGATTTATTTTTTTTATTGTTATTTCTTGTAGTTCAGACTTTCCTCTTTCCAAAACAGTTTGTCTTTACTTGTAAAAGGAAATCCTGTTCTATCATTCAGGGTCACCTATTTTTCACTTAAAATTTGTCTTCCACTTTTCTCAAAACTTTCATTTTCATAAAAATTCTCCACCGTTAACATGATATCTCAAAAACTATTAAAGATATTTACATAAAAATTTCAGTTTGTGATTCAAATAATATGGGCAGTGAAATGAACCAAAAAGTTTATTGTTGGTTGAATACTGAATACTTTTTTATTTATATGTGCTTTTAGAAAAATGAAGTTGTAAATTTAGCGAAAAAATGCATATATACGTATATTTTTACCCATAACTTCTTTGTACCACAAAATGTTTCCGACATTTTGGTTTCTTTCATTCATCATTATATTCTATAACTTGTGCACAAAGAAAAATAGGATTGCTTCATTACAATTTTATGCAGAGTGTTAACCGTTTTGGTTCGATTTCAATAAAATTTACTACACATTTTCCTATTTCTCAAAATATGTTATAGTTTCAAATAATAGTGTTATATTTATATTGTTTATAATTGACAATACATCTAAAAATCATTAAGTTTTTTTAAAAAATCAAATTTTACAAAATTGTTCCTTCGGACGTAGTCCTTATAATACTGACATCTTACATAAAAATATTCATCACCATAATACATACAAAAGAAGTATATTCTATGAAATCTGTTAAAAAATCCCACACCTAACAATGAATTACCAGACAAAAGTTGGTGAGTAAAATGAAATTCAAGAAAGCGCTCTGAAAGCGAATTGAAATCGAATTTGCATACTCTATACCAAAAAAATATTTATTTTCACCATATTTGTGATTTTAAAAAATAATAATGTTATACATTAAAAAGTATTTGCGTTTCTTGTTGAACGAGGAAAATAAAACCAATTGTAAGAGGATTCAAATACTTTAGATGGCGTTGAAATCACTAACTTTAAAAATTCGATGCTTTTTCTTAAATACAAACATGCCTCATTCTTTTCGCCATATGTATTATTCAGTTTTTTTATTCTATTCAAAACATTTAAGCAAAACTTCGAAAACATCACACTTGAAAGAACTCCTTTATAAAAATTCAACTAAGAAGTTAAAATCCTGCAAAACTGTTTACTTTTAAAATGCATTCCATTTTCATTTTTACTACGTAAGCAATAAATCATAGCAAAACATACATCGCATAAATCAAATGACAAACGGAAATTCATTGTATTCCTTTCAAATACTTTTAATTCCACATTCCTTTCAATTTCAATAAAAATAACAATAAATATGCAATAAAAATAACACTCTAAAAACATATGAAAACGATTTTTTCAGTTTTAAATAAACACAATCGCACGAAGAGTAAACAAACATTTCAGTGAATAATAATTGAATTCGTATTTGTAGCAGCTGTAAATAAAAGAAAATAAAATTTCCCAAGCTGAGCTGAGAAGTTGAATGGTTATTTTTAATCTCGTCTTAGATGGAATATTTTGTATCTCTTCCAATAAAAAGAGAATATTGAAGGCTCGCAATTTATCAATATTAATAAAGGTTCATTCAAATATCCATATTAAATTCTAGCTTCGTACTTTTTTGTGCCTACAAAAGCAAATATTTGTTGTCTGTCGTTTCATTTTTTTTCAATAAAAACAAAACACAGTTCATTCAAAAAAAATTTCCCTTGTTATATAAATATTAGGATCTATTTATCGTTTGGTAGCTTATTTTCCACCTGATCTTATCGAAACTTCTGGAATATACAGTGGCATTGTTACATGCTCCCATTTACCATTACATAGCATAAATGATTTCAAGTTTCCTTTCGCTTTTTTGTATACAGATTGGAATTCAACCTAAAAAAGAAACCTTGATTAGCAAAATTTCTTGATCAGTATACAGATATTGCTAGAATCTGAAAACAAATTCTTATGCCGTTTGACTATATAGAAATATTAAAAAATGCATGATATCTACAGCTAGACTTATTTTGAAGCCTCTTCATTGTGATTATATGAGTTTTTACTGAAATTTAAAAATAAATAACACATTAATAAGGTTAAAAAATTCTTAAATGATAAACTATGTTGAGCCAGTTATTAAAAAAATATCTCTTCATGTACACTACATGGGGCTCCAAAATACCTAAGCAACTCTCCACTGTATTTTAGAAATACTTAACACTTTCAATACTACAGACGAAATATCCCGTCTTTCTGATTCTTCCAATTAAATAGAAAAAATTAGAAATTAAATTGGTACCATTTAATTTTTTTAAATAAAATCTTAACACATTCATAGCTTCGAATGAATTAGCCAAAAACTTTATGAAAAGATATCAACAGAAGTATCTGAAAGACGAGATATCTCGTCGCTAGAGTTGAAAATGTTAAAGAGCATTTCTTAATAGTTACCTTTTATGATAAAGAAAAATTCACTTTGATTTAACATCTTAAAATTTTCTTTCCTGAATACTTACTATTTCGAACAATATAATTCATTTTTAAACACCACTACCTGTTAAAAGGATAATATTAATGTTTAAGGCCTCCTACAATAAAATTACACAGTTAATTTTACCTAAATTTGTGCAATTACGCTCCAATATTATTAGACCTGTCAGTTCAAAAGTTATACCCCTTTGCCATTTAAACTTTTAAGCCATTCTTATTATAATGCATTGTTTCTTGACATCTAAAACATTGTAACGTTTCATTTATTCGCAAGAATTAAACGAAGATTCTCAAATGCAACATCCAATCGATTTCTTCCTAATAGGTGCCTGCAACAACGACGACGGATGATCAGCGAATCCTGTTAAATGTTATTCTGCAGGATTAATGGACTGCCAGATAGCAAAATAATGACGGATTTTTCTACTCAAGAGTCGTTTGGTTGTCAGTTTCCGAACCATTATCTCGAAGGTAATTCGAACGTAAAACGCATCTATCTGTGGAGGCGGGTAATCACCATTAGACGCTTTTTATCATTCGCTGTCATAAGAACGGCGGGAAATGAAGAAAAAAAATCGTTTGCTATTTTTTTTTTATATTTATCTCTCGAGTCATTCTCTTCTATCAATTTTAATCGTTATCTGAGAAATGGGAATTTTTTTCAGTTACATTCGCTTTTCATTATTAAGAAGTTGAAACTATTTTCATGGGTCGGTTAATATCGATTTGATTTCTAGAAAGAGAATTCTATCAATCAAGTGAGATGATTTTTGAAATGGAGGAAATAGAATTGATAATTGTTTTGTGAAGTGATACTTTTTCTTTCTTAGCTAATTATACAAAATCGTTTTTTATTCTATATTAAACCACAAGATTGACAGTTAACAGTTTTTTACTGAAGTTATAATTATTATATAGGGTGGTTGTGAATAAAGTTCCACTTTTAAATGGCCACGAAAGGTAAACTAATGGACCAAATGTTATCAAATTTGATAATTTAAACGAGGGGAATTGGATGCGAGCTTTCTTTTCTGTAAAGAAAGTTGAAAAACTCATCACCAGGGGGGAAATGGAGCTGTATCAACATTATTAAATGCAATAGAACAAGAAGATATCCATATTTAATCATTTCTGAAAGGTGTTACAAAGCCTGTACAATGTTTATTATCTCAAAAGCACTGTTTACAGTAACAATTTGGATCTGTCACGATTAAACACGAGACTAAAACCACTTGGATTGTCCCTCCTGAGCATCATTGGTACCGCTGCGCACCTCCAGGTGCTTCCTTGGCTTCCCTGGTTTTAATAGACAAGAACAAACTGCTATCACCCGTTTCAGAAGTGGCCATCTTAATAACTTGAAATTTGTCGAGGGTACGAAGAAATTTGAAGTTTGCTCCAAGTGTTTAAATAAACAGGCCTCTGCTAAACATATACTTCAGTGCCTTGGTCTCTCCGGGAGGGATCTGATGGAAAATCCACTTATGGTGCTGAACTTTTTGAAGGTGTACGCATTCATGGACTTGGTCTAGCGCTGCTGACCTTGGGGCATGCAACAACAACAATTTGGAAGAACTGAAAGTTACGATACTCCGACCCGAGCGTAACATTCCTCATAATTGGTTAAGAGTAATGTTGAGAATGCAGTAATGCGAATTAATTTGCTTTCACAAAAAGGTGGATGTCACATAAAGCATGCTTTGTAACACATTTCAGAAATGATTAAGCACATTTTAAACCGATATATTCATATTCCATTTTGTTTAGCAATATTACATACAAGGCAATTTTACCCCTGATAGTGAGTTTTTGGACTTTTTTTCAGCGAAAAAAACTCCCATGACCGCATTTAATCTGTTACTAAATATTTGGTCCAGTAGTTTTTCATTTTATGACCATTTCAAAGTGGAACTTTCATTATAACCAACTTGTATTTTAAATACCATTATCATTCACTTTTTACGTAATGTTTTAGAGATATTAATATTATTTCACAATTTATATATTAATTATATAGAATTAAAATAAATCCATATGATTATGACATTTTATTTAGCATTATATTGTTAAAACATTAAAAATAAGTTCAGTAGAAACATTACGATTTTAAATTTAAAAAGTTTCTCTAATAATATTGTTAAAATACGAATTTTGTGATACATTCTTAAAATACATGACTTATGTGCACGCGTATAGATATCATGCCGAAATAAATTTTTATCAAACTGAAATAGTGAAAATAAAGTTTATAGATGTCTTGCGAAATGATACGTTTTCCCTGTTTACTAATCATCCAAACTATTTTTAGCCAATATTATTAGGTTGTTCGGAAAGTAATTTCGTTTTTTCCCGACAGAGGATTTAATTGTATTTTTCGCACCCAATTTCATACTTAAACCGCAAAATCATTTTATGTTTTAAGAGCTGATATAGCAAGGCTTGAGTGTGAAAAAGTGCAGCTGATTCTTCGCAGTAGTTTTTGGATGGTGCCCTATTAAATATGGAGAGCAATAAACAGCATTTTCGTCATTTTTTTCTTTTTTGCTATATAAAGGGTAAAAATGCTGTCAAGCCAGAAATAAATTAGCCAATATGTGTGGAGAAGATGTGTTAACAGTACATCAGTACCAGAACTGATTTGCAAAATTTTTCCTTCAAATGAGGAGGCCAAAAACCACCTCGATCAGTTTTTTTTACAGCAAAGACCAAAACTTTTATGAGCGTGTAATCATGTTACTACCAAAAATATGGCAAAAGGTATTAGACCAGAATGGCAATTTTATAATTTAATAATTTATTCATTAAAGAAAAATTTCTTTTCATTTTGACAAAAAAAAACAACGAAATGACTTTCCGAACAACCCAATACATTACAAGATTTATAGCTAATATTCTCTTATATGAAATATAATTAATCTTTTTGAAAACCTTTATCATTTACGTATTTTGTCGCGTTTTACAGGTATTATTCCATTGATATACATATTAATTGATTGAATTGAATCAATTGAATTGTTTGTTAAATTATTAGGACTATGACTTGATTTCACATTATACTGTTAGAACATTTAAAATATGCTGAATAGAAACATTATAATTTTTTAAAAACTAGTTTTAATGTTAAAATAATATTGTTGCAATACATATTTAGTAATATACTCTTAAAATGTGCGATTTATATGTACGCGTATAGATATTTTGCTGATACAAATATTAATTGAACTGATTATTGTTGAATTAAATTAATGAGCGTGGTTTTAAAATTAAATAAATAATTAATTGTTTTGTGAAAAGATATGTTTCCCTGCTTAGAAAATTATCAAATTATCTTTATTTTGTGTCAATATTAAACTACAAGATTGGCAGTTAATTCGTGCCCACTTATCCCAAATTATGATTAAATATTTTTGAACTATCATTATCATTTGCATATTTTTATAATACGCTTTATAGTTATTAATATTATTTCACCTATATGCACATTAACTATATAAATTACTATTACGACAATACTGTTAGAATTTTACATTACAATCATAGAACATTTTAAGTATGTTCATCAGAAACAGAATTTAAAATTTAAAGAATTTGCTCTAATGTTAAAATATTGTTATGATTACTAATATATTACGAATAATATATTAGTAACGTATACGATATATTCTTAAAATTCAGATTATATGTGTATGCACATAGATATTTTACTGATTCAAATATTAATCAAACTAATTACTCCTTAATTAAATTAATGATCTTGATTTTAAAATTAAAAGTACGGAGACAAAGTTTAGAATATTAAATCATTGTATTCATTTAATTTAAAATGTAATTCTTCAAATATTTAGACTGTACTATTAGAACGCACATTTTAAATGCTACGTTCTGGATTTAATTAATTAAATTAATGGCACTTTCAATCAATGATTTACGATTCAAATATTAAGACACGAGGAAAATTGATTTTATAAAACTTGCAAGGTGCCATATGTATGAAGACACAGAATTCACAAAAGTGTTAAGCAATTACTATTATTATTTTGAAAAGTAAAAATTTTGAAGAGGTAATGTAGAGGTTCAATATTTGTAAAACTGATATGCTATTCTGATATGTATTATTGATTAGTTTTATACTGATATACACCCACTAACTCAAATAGGAGAGTAAACCTAATAAAAAGAAGTGTTCATTAAGTTGTTGAAAATACATCTCTCCGTGGAACAATAAACAACAACTTCTATTTTTAAACTTCTTTTGATTGACTTATTTCCCCTTGTTTTGAAATGCATATCCCAGAAAATTGACGCTTTTATTATCATTAACTTGCCCATCCTTGCAATACTGTTCAAATTCAGCTCATCTGACCTATAAAATCAAACTTTACGCCATGTGTTCCAACTGCATCCTTTTCTATTCGATATTTTTCTTCGCATGCCCCAATTCTGGTACTTAGGGCATGCGCCGATGTTCATTTAACATCCAGTACCTTGAGGCCATGCGCCGATACTCATTTAACATCCAGTACCTTGAGGGCACGCGCCGATACTCATTTAACATCAGGTGCCTTGAGG
>JAPMOQ010023314.1:8747397-8773033 GCA_026543055.1 Argiope trifasciata | reverse complement strand
AGGGCACGCGCCGATACTCATTTAACATCCGGTGCCTTGAGGGCACGCGCCGAAACTCATTTAACATCCAGTGCCTTGAGGGCATGTTTGAGTTCACATAATTGTTTTTTTATCACATAATAATGTGAAAGAAGCAATAAAAAGAACTTAAAGTCCAACAAAAAACGTATTTCATATGAAAAATTTCTTCTTCAAATAGATTATTAAAATAGAATTCAGGCTGAAGAATCAATAGAAATACTGTTACATGAATAAATTGTATAGGTCAATGAAAAAAGTTTTTAAATTTACCTATAGGATCGAATATTTTTACTAAATTTCAAAAAGGAGCACGAGCTTATATTAGAACCCAAAGCAATATAAAGCATCATAAAGAATAAAAAATATATTGCAAATAAAATATGCAATATGACAATTGTAATTATACCCCAAGAAATAATTGGTAGATCATTAGATAGGCATATAATGTTTTCTGTTACAATTTCCAGTCTTGTTAGTTATATTTAATAATATGTTTCTGAAACACTCATATTAAAAAACTTTTATTCTTCTGAGATTTAAAAATCTAAAACAGACACAGATGCGAAATTTTGAATATCATTGATTTATTTGTGTTTAAGAAATTTCAATGACACATTCAATATAAATCACACTATCAAATGATTCGATTCTATAGTTATAGATTCCCACCGATTGGTCCGGAATGAAGAAATTAAAAGTTTCATAACTTGGACAGATTAAAAATAACTCTGCATTTTTTTTTAAAAATTAACTTATCGATATAATCCGAATATTTTTGAAAATATAAAAAAAAAGAATTCAGAAATTATATGAAGAACATTGTAATTTTTTTAAACAATTCATTGAATAATCAAAGGGCAGAAAAAATTCTTACTTTTTACACATTTTCTAAAATGAAATCATCTCCTTACCTTAAAAAAATTTAGAAATTAGCTATTGGGATGGAATTAGGCTCTAATGATAATTTTTTGTATTTCTTTGAATAATTTTTTGTTATCCAGCTGAGAATTCTTGTTATGAAACATTTAGCCCATGTTATTCGAATTCTCGAAATAAAACTTATTACATATTTTTCGTATTTAAACATCATTTTAAAATTCAAACGCTTTGATGAATATCAATTAGATGTCATAAAATTTTCTCAAATTAAAAAAAAATGCATTATTTTCACCAGCACATTTTTTTTATTGGAAAGAAATTTAAACTGCATTCATAGTTTCGTCATAATATAATCACTTAACATTCTTCATGTTATTCCTCTGAGTAACCTAACCCAAGTATTAGCAAACTTGGCAATGAAATTTTATGTCAAGGAGGCATAAAGTTGAAAACAGTTTTCTTAAAAAATATTTTTTGATAATAAAGCATAAAGTCAATGTGTTCATTACTGCTTGTTTGGATTTTTTATTGCGCAAGAGCCATGATGTTGACCATACTGCGCCAAACAATGGGTAAAATTATATTACTTTAAAAGAATCACCAAAGGGTATATGAGGAGAAGCTAAAATGTAATCAAATTCAAATAAACGGATAAAACTTTATGGACTTTGAAAAAGCAAAAGGTTGGACATGAGGTATCTTATCAAGCAGAAAAGATAACGAAGGGGAAGACTTTTGAAAAAGTGCAAGCGCTGGGCATTGAAATTCGGGCATTATGACAAAATATGCTGTACAGACAACTACATCGCGAACACAATGGTTGCTGTTCACCTAACAACAAATGAACATGGGTGAATCTAGTGTGTCCAATTCGTAAACGTGTCACAACAATATCTGCTTTTCTATTCGCTAATGAAGATAAAAGTTGCATATGGGGTTTGATCATATAAAGTTTATTGTTTATCTCCAGGCCCCAATGTCTCTGCCATTTAGAATACAGAAGCATTTTAATGTGTTTCTTTATGTCGTTCACGGGGATATTGATAGCAATTGAATTAGTCGCCGATTTGCAGCCGTGCCTCGTTCCCTAAAATTCCAACATGGGATGGAACCCTACAGAATGAAATATTATAATTACGAGAAGTTAGTTTATCAAAAGCATGTAAGACCTTTAAAACCCATGGATGAGGATGACGATTAAATGATTTTAGAGAACTGCAACGGATATTTTAAAGAACTTTTCATTACTGCAGCAATCAAAATAATAAGTTAAATATTAAAATATAAGTTCAAATTAACATTACCAGACCTTGGTCAACAGATTCGAACCATTCATCCCTTTTGAGTAACATTTAAAAGAACTGAAAGAAACTATTTTAAAATGGTGAATCAACAAAGCAGTTGCACACAACTAACTTTTCTTCCACCTCTACCGAAGAGCTTAAATCATCTCTCAGATTCCGTCTGAAAAATTCTTATACAAAGCGAGTTTAAATAGTAGCCAAATTTTTATTGCAGCTGCTCCAAACACAAATCACGAAACTTTGAAAATAAAATAAGATGAAGTTCGAATCGATTTGTTTACTTAAGATCATGACTCGGAATTGGAAAAACACAAGGACATCATGAAAATTCGGATTCTAAATAAATTTCTGTATGGATCTTTTCTAAATGCCCAACACTCCATTTATTGAAAACCGAGGCAAAAAATTTAGCTTATATTTTGCTTAGTTACATGAAAGCCAGAAAGTGCAGCTCTAGCTCCTTGAAATACAAAGTGCAATTAAAATGTGCTGCGAGCAGAAATTTATGGTTGTGATGAGACTATGATATCAATGTTACTGACTCCATTATGTGGTGATATCTTAATAAGCCAGATAACATTTACGGGATTGAGCAATTGCTTTTGTCCTGTGGTTATGTTACTAGGCTTCAGACCCAAAGGTCCTTGGTTCTATTCTTTGCCAACATTATCTTCCACAATAAGGAAAACTCATGAACACAGCAAACGGAGCAAGATTATTTAGATAAGTTTTTTAGAAGTTCATAACTTCTGCCACTTTTTAATGCATAAAAATACTTTGAGGCATATAATGTAATTATAATATTATAACCGTAGAATAATACGTGAAAAAGAGTATTTAATATGTGAGCATTACAAGAAATGAATAAATGCTTTCATAAAATAAAACAATTTTATAAAATTCAATATTTTCATTTCTAAAGTATACAGTAGCACTGAAAGAATACCATTAAAAAGTTACTGTGCCCGAGAAGTTTTCAAATTGGTTTTTAATTTTTACACCAATATTTTTAAAGGAAAACTCAGCAAAAAGCAACAAAAAATTGAATAAAATCGCTTTTGATATTTCAAGCACGAAAACTGAAGTTGGGAAATGCATAGAAACGTTACTTAGACAGAATAAAACATGGAATTTATTTTATATGAGAGATTTAAATCGTTATTTGTAAACACGAACCATTTCTTATATTATCATGCATACTATCTCGCAAAATATTCGATACAATATTAATGTCGATATTTCCTTTTGCTTCAGTAAAATTATATCCGAAACTGAACAATACCAAATGTCCACTGTAACATTCCCCGTCCCCATTAGTGATAAAATAATTCAGCCAGCTGTGTTGCCTTTGTGTTTGCTAGACACCTTGAGATAACCAGATGTTGCAGATGGTCTCCTTATGGCAGATGGTCTATACCTAAAAGAGTACTTGTGAAAATCCCTCATCCAGAAGACTGTGACAGTGCTTTCAGAGACAATGGAACATCCAAACATCTGGATGCCGAATTTCCCTATTGTAAGCGGACCCCATGTTCCAGTTTTTTCTGCGCGCCTTAATTACCTTCCGAAGACGGACTGGCACCACTAAATGGGCCCTTTTTCTGGACGTGATTGGCCGGAAGAGAGGACCAGTAGCCACTGAGGAAGAGGAGGCGGTGACTGTCGCTCAGATAAAATATGCAGAGTGTTTTGGAGAAGGGAGAAGAATTTCTGGGTCTCTGCTGGAGTACGCCCACGAGTCCGGGAGATTTGGAGAGCCGCCTGAAATGATAGCTGACTGATCAACCCGTGAATTCCCAGTGATGTTGTGTTTACGATTTGATCGAGAACTGATCTTCAAGTAAAAACTTTCAATTTCGACTGTTATGATGTAAATAGCAACTATTTAATCAAGATAAGAACGAATTGTTCTTTGTGTGTATATACACTGAAGTGACAAAAGTCATGGGATAGCAATATGTAAATATACAGATGGCAGTAGTATCGCAGCAAAAAAGTATAAATGCGCAGTTCGTTTTCCAGAGCTTTCATTTGTGTTCAAGTTATTCATGTGAACAGGTTTTTCGTGATTTATGGTGGCACGGCGAGAATTAACAGACTTTGAACGTGGAGTGTTAGTTGGAGCTAGACGCATGGATCATTCCATTGCGGATATCGTTAGTGAATTCAACATTCCGAGATCCACAGTATCAAGAGTGTGCCGAGAGTACTGACAGCACGACATCGCCTGCAGCGACTCTCCTGGGCTCTTGAGCATATCGACTGGTCCCTAGACCAGTGGAAAACCGTGGCGTGGTCAGATGAGTCACGATTTCAGTTGTTACGAGCTGATGGTAGAGTTCGAGTGTGGCGCAGACCCCACGAAGCCATGGACCCAAACTGTCAGCAAGGCACTGTTCAAGCTGGTGGTGTGGGCTGTTTTTACATGGCATGGACTCGGTCCTCTGGTGCAACTGAACCGATCATTGACTGGAAATGGTTATGTTCAGCTGCTTGCAGATCACTTGTAGCCATTCATGGACTTCATGTACCCACACAACGATGGGATTTTTCTGGATGACAATGCGCCATGTCACCGGGCCAGAACTGTTCGCGATTGGTTTGAAGAACATTCCGGACAATTCCAGCGAGTGATCTGGCCACCTAGATAACCCGATATGAATCCCATCGAGCATTTATGGGACATCATCGAAAGGTCCGTTCGTGCCCAAACTCTTGCACCATCCACACTTTCACAATTATGGACGTCTATACAGACAGCATGGCTCAATATTCCTGCAGAGGATTTCCAACGACTTGTGGAATCCATGACACGTCGAGTTCACGATATTAACAGTCATCCCATGACTTTTGTAACTTCAGTGTATAGCGCTGTAAAATAAAGAAATGTCTAAAAATTCTGAGTATTCTTTGTCTATCGAGATCAAGACATTTCACTACTCTTCAAATGAAAGAGTCTTCGTCGTCGAAGATTTAAATATATCACAAATAAGAAAAAATTTCTCTTCAGAAGTTTTTGTGGAATACATATCCTTAATCTAAAGGAGAATTTCATGAGAATGTCTGTATGCATATGTGGTGCTATGAGAGAAAATTAATCAAGACTGCTTTATTTAATGAATTGATTTTGGAATTTAATTTTGTTGCAATATTCTTTTAAAGTCCGTTTATTATAATTACAGATGCAACCAAAAATCAAAGAATTTTTCAATTTAATATATAATTATAATGTTATTCCAATTAAGTATATATAGAATATAAATATATGCTTAAATGATTAAATTTTTCTACTGATTATCATCATTTATCACATACTGTAACACAAAAATATTAAAAAGAAGTTATTTTGTAATCTTATTTCCAAGCTAAATAAAAAGCACTTATTTCCAGTTTTGAAACATTTCACCCGAAAATTGAAACAAGGAAAACTGATCAATTTATTTGAATCTTTATTGACTCATATTTGAAGATTTGTTTTTTAGTGAACTACATTCGATAGTGAACATTTAGTGAATTAAATTCATTTCGATACATAAATATATGTGGTTATAGATATTTTCTCTCACGAAATGAAGATTATATAGTTTTTGTTTCTATAAATTGGCTGAAATTGGGGATTTAATTTTTTGAAGGGGAGATATTGGAAATAAATCTTCCTTTAAAAAGAAAAATCCTTTCAGAAATTTATTATATTATGAAATAACATGATAATATTCTATGAATTGGAATTTATAATTTTTCAAATTCAACTTTTAATTCTAAAGCAAAACAAGGAAAATTTTAAAAATAATTTCATATTTTAGTAAACCTAATTTGAATTAGAGTAAATTTAATGTAGAAATTTAAAATTCTTATTCTCTTAGACAAGATTTAATTTTTAATAAGAAATTCACTTTAATCGACAAATTCATTTGCCTTATTATAAACCACATTCAAATTAAAATATAGCTATTTATGTTTGAATCAAATTATATAATTTTACTCCACATTAATTAAATCTCAATTCTTATCCAAAAAATACCTAAATATAAGCCCCCTATAATTTTATAGTCAATACTTGTCAATTTGTTTTAAGAACCAGTTAATATTTACTGCAAGAAATTTCAACCCATCATCTGAAAATTAATTTATCGTTGGTTTCCTAATATATTTTTCAGATGATTTAATCGCTTCTCAACTGAAGCGCGATGCCATGAAATGACTTAACTAAACTTAAGAAATGACTTAAGAAAATGAACTTTATGTATCAAAATTTACAAAATAATTAAATGATTTTCAATTAAACAATAACTTTAAATTTCTGTTATTTTCTACGTTCTCTCTCTACCTTATTCTTTAAAGTTTTGAGTACACTATAATGTATACAACATAAGAGATGATGGTGATTTTTCTCCACATATAAAGAAAAATGGAAAAGATAATTTCTTTTTTTGTGTGTGCATTTTTCAATTGGAACTAATTTTAATTGTCCATAGAAATATACTAATTACACCTGAAATTCATTAAGACGTTAACACCCCTTTTGTGCCTCTACACCTTGTCCATTGACTTTTTATTAGTAAACTTTTAAGCATCTAATAATTACCGTATTTCAATTATTATTACAAAAAATTATTTAAACAGTCACTTCTTTTATTATTGTCAAAAACGAATCATTGTTTCAATGCTCAATAAATTTATAGTATATAAACAATGCAACAGAAAAGACAATGAATGCATACATTGTGGATTTCTACTTGAATTCATTTATTTTCTTGCAACCGATAGTTGTGTGTCTTTCTATTTCTGAGCAATGCTTAGTGTCGCTTTCGAACTTTTCTATGAGGCTACGGCCTTTGTTTTCATCAACGCCATGCTGGCGATTTGGGAAGTTATAGAACTGTTTTTGCTTCCCTTACTACCAACTTATTTGGATATGGATTCTGATCTTGATGTGAATCTCAATGCGGAAATGTCATCTCCACCGCTTGTACCGCGAGTAGCTGTAGTGTACTCGTTTGCAGTTTACCGATTTTGCCTGGCATTGGAGGTGCCGGCAGAACTGGCTCCAATTAAAGACCAGAAAAACGCTGCCCCGATTGGAAAATCGCGTATGATACACCCAATGTGCTGCGTATTGGATTTGCCCGCACAGTTGGCTCCCATTAGAACACCAGTTGTTGAATCATATACTGCTTATCAGTTATGCCTAGCATAGGACTTGCCAGTAGAATACCGGCAACAGCAGGGGACACTTTAATAATTGAGCTACTTAATGCAACTTTTGGCTGCTTTTATCATCCAGGTGCAATTTCAAAAAAAGCCTTTAATACTATATGCTACTTTCTTACTGCTTTCAACATCCAGATGCAGTTAAAAAATGATTATCAGATGCTACTTTTGGCTGCCTTCAACATCCAGATGCAGTTAAAAAATGACTATTACCAAATGCTGCTTTTGACTGCCTTCAACATCCAGATGCGGTTAAAAAGAATGAATATCACTGGATGCCGTTAAAAAGAATGACTGCTATTGCTAATTTAAATGCTATTTTTGACTGCTTTCGACATTCAGATGCAGTTAAAAAAATGACAATCACTAGATGCTGCTTTTGACTGCCTTCAATATTCAGATCTAGTTAAAAAGAATGACTCTTACTACATCTTATTTTTGGCTGCCTTCAACATCCAAATGCAGTTAAATAAAAGGCCTTTATTACCCGATGCAACTTGAAAAGTTGTCATCGGTAACTATATGAATTTTCAAAGACAGTCTTCAACATCTAAAATCTCATTAAAAACCTGATTTCTTGATGATGTTATGGGAAAAAAAGAAGAAAAAAAAACATTTGATACAGCAATGAAGGGAGGGTGAGTGGGAAGGGAACGAGAGTAGCACACCTCCACGTGGTGTTCCCTGGGCAACGTCGCAATTTCTTTGAAATGCGACGGCTAAGAGGCTACTCAAACATGAAATATAAATAAAGAATTTTTATTTGTCTGGAAAATAGCATATTTTTCTTTATCTTATTTTGCATGTCTTTAAAATGTATACATTTTCAAGACATATATTTTCGACATTTCCATTAAGAAATTATACGCGCAGTGCATTAATTTAGATTCATTCGCAGCAGAATTTCAAAGCGCATGTAATAACTATGGGTCAGTTAATTCGCACTCTCTCAGAAGAAATGTGACTTGTCTAGGAAGAGATCATGTGGAGGTTTATGAATTTCAATCTCCAATATTTAAAGCTCAAAAATCTTAGAAACGGAACAAACAGCCTGTCCATACAGACATTTTCGCCCAAAGAGAACGGTTTGCCTGGAAATTTTTAGCGAAAGGCCGAATAAGGTAAGAACTTCAGCATTAGCTTAACGATAGACGATGCGGCACCAAAAAATTGCAGAACACCAAATGACTGTATATGAAAGCGTAGCCCTTCCAAAATAATAGATAAAACAGTGTATGATTTTTATAAACCATTCAAATGAATTAAATATATCTGCTTAGATATAACAAATACCTCTTTGAAATGATGAACATCTAAAACACTAATCTGTTTTCAATTAAATTAATACCATTGTGATCTAACACATGTCAAAAACCTTCAAACATCTAAAGCACTAATTGATTGAATTTCTTTGATTTGTACAACTTCAGATCTTCCTTTTTAATGAGCCCTTCAAAAATGTAAAATAATATACAAATCTAGATTGGACGGATATTCCAAAACTTGTTCCGATTCTTAAATTATATTCTTGGAGCAGACGAAGCGCAAATGGCATTAGAATTTTAAATCAAATAAACCTCTTCGACCAAACAACTCAACGCAGGCAGTTTGCAAACTTTAAACTTCTATTAGTGAAATACAATGGCTCAGCTGCCCAAACTTTCCGACGGTTGATCTCAAAATTAATTAATTCAGTTTTCTATCATTCTGATTCAAAGAGTCGCTCTCAATTGCATTACCCGGAGCCACGGCAAGTGGATTCTCCCATTTGACTTTAACTTGGCTTTAAAGTGATATTCCAAAATAATTAGTGGGCCTCGTCACAGGGCGAAATAAGGCTGGTTTTGGCACGAATTCAATGAGTGGATTTTCGATGCATTAAACAGTTTTCTCTGTCCTTTGTCTCCGAGATGTAGTAATGGAATCAGCATATTATTTGATGAGAAATTTGTTTATAAATTCAATAAATTGGGAGTCAACTTCTCTGCCGCTAATTTAAATCTGTCGAATCGGTGATGGTGCGATTGTTTGATAAGATTCTCATTCTTAAGTGCTTCAGAATCAAACATTTTGAGAAACAAAAATATTTGGTAAATTTAATTCACTTAAAATTTGCTTATGGGAAGATGTATACACTTGTTATTTAAGTTTGAATTAGATAATCTATTATATTTAGATACATTGTTCATGTAAATGCTAAATTAATCATTTTCAAAGAATTAGTCGCCTTTTGCAAAGAGTTGTTTCACTGGGATCAAAGATTGAGAGAAATCCCAATTAAATTTTTTGTATAGTTTGATTTCAATACTTTCTTAGCAAAACATTTTGAAACTCATAACTGATTTTCAAATCTTATGCCATTCTTTTCATTATGCTATGCATTTTTCAAATCTTCTACCTATTTCTATAGGGTATCTTGAAATAGATTGCCAATTTTCAAAAATTTATAAAACGAAAAAAGTTAATTAAAAAAATTTTGCAGCAAATTCATGTGACAAGGCAGAATTTTTTTTCCTACAGTTTTAGACTTTAGGTCAAAAAAATGAAGTCGGGATAGCCTGTTTGGATTAACATCCCTTTGATGGTGCTTTCGCCCCCCCACACTGCCGAAGACTCATGTGTGTGGTGTCTGGTGCACAAATAAATCTGTAGTGGCCACAAAGTCCTCCATGTCGTGAGTAACACCACTGAGGGTACTAGTTCAGAAATGGTAGTGCTCTGATTCAGGTCTAAATTACGAACTGTGAATGGAATGCATGAATAAAGTACGGCCAATAAAAAGGGTTATGATGCATGAGTAGCTAAGACATATTCTAAGTCCTAGATGGCGCTATAGAAAAGCAAGAGAAGCTCTCTCGGCTTAAAATCGCTGCATTCATCCGCGTTTTTGTCTATGACAAATGCTATTAGACACAACAAAAAATCAAAAAATTGTCGATAGATCTTCAAATCCTTGTCGACGGCTCCACAAGTCCCTTTAATTGTTTTTTAGGCATGCAGATCAAAATATACAACCTCAAAAGATTGGTATTATTCTTTCAACTTTAAAAGAAGCATTTAATGGCTGGATGAGTAGTTAAGAGCTAAACAGCAGATTCCGTAAAAAACTTTTGTATTATTTTCATTTATTAAAACGGCTTGAACGGCGCATTGCTGCCACACAAGAAATAATTTTGGAAATAACGTGTGAAATTTAAAATAACTGTCTAATTTAATTAGTAATGATAGAAAGAATAATATATCGGAAATGAATACATTCATTGAAATTGAGAGATATTTAGAGGAGAATTGTAAATAATATTAATTCTATTTTTCAAAACATTATTATTCAAGACTGTAGAGATGGTGATATTTTTTTTTTGTTTTTCTATCATCAGCAGAAACAAATAAATGCAAAGAATAAGAATTTAAAGTTTCATCGCAATTGGATGCGCGGTATGGCACCACATAAGAGACATACAAACAAACTTTCATCTTTACTTACCAGCGGGTGACCGAGCACCGCTCGGAGAAAACAGGTATCGAAGCTAACTCGAAGATTTAAATTTTCAATTGTGATTTATCAAAACAATACATGCCATAAGAAAATTTGTGAAACCATTGGTGAAAAGATAACCGGTTAAAGTGCACCATTGTAAACTATTCTAAACAAAGTTAGAGTTTGGAAAGGGAACTATTCTATACAAAGGTAAAGTAAAGGTAAAGATTGAAGTGTGTTGAAGTTCAATATTTTTGACAAATTTATTTAGAAAAACCAAACATATATACATACATAAGAAACATATTATAAACCTATAACAGCATAAACATAAAACTTTATTAGTTCGCCATATTGGCTATAGATGGCAGCACGTTACCGCTTGAAAATTTAAGTAGCCATTATGGCAAACTAATAAAGTTTGAAAATATCCTATCTGTAACTCCGAACTGCTCGACCGTAGCGCTTCAAAACCGGCGCCAATCGATTCCTCGTGGCCAAAAACCCCAGACCCCCAAGTTTACCGGAGTTTATTAATTCTGGGGCGATTTTCGACTTGACAACCATTCCTCTTATTATAGTATTAGATAGATAAGAAACATTATAAACCTATAACAGCATAAACATAAAATTTTATTAGTTCGCCTTATTGGCTATAGATGGCAGCACGTTACCGCTTGAAAATTTAAGTAGCCATTATGGCGAACTAATAAAGTTTGAAAATATCCTATCTCTAACTCCGAACTGCTCTACCGTAGCGCTTCAAAACCGGCGCCAATCGATTCCTCGTGGCCAAAAACCCCAGACCCCCAAGTTTACCGGAGTTTATTAATTCTGGGGCGATTTTCGACTTGGCAACCATTCCTCGTATTATAGTATTAGATAGATAGATAAGAAACATATTATAAGCCTATAACAGCATAAACATAAAACTTTATTAGTTCGCCATATTGGCTATAGATGGCAGCACGTTACCGCTTGAAAATTTAAGTAGCCATTATGGCGAACTAATAAAGTTTGAAAATATCCTATCTGTAACTCCGAACTGCTCGACCGTAGCGCTTCAAAACCGGCGCCAATCGATTCCTCGTGGCCAAAAACCCCAGACCCCCAAGTTTACCGGAGTTTATTAATTCTGGGACGATTTTCGACTTGACAACCATTCCTCGTATTATAGTATTAGATATAGATTTGGGGAAAGTTTTTAAGTAATTTTCATTTAATTCTTTGCTTACATTTTTTCTATCTGCATCACCATCTATCGATAATTTTTTTTTAACTAAAACCAAAAAATTTGGGGAAGAAAAGCTTTTGCCCTGTCACACGAATTCGTTACATGAATTTTTTTTTAATTTGACCATTTTCTTGTAATGTAGTTTTGAAGACTGTTAATTTCAAGACACCCTGTATATACATCCATTACAGAAAGGTGCCACAGAGCTACTTAAAAAAATACGCCATTTAAAAAATTTCACCCTCTGCTTAATTCTAAACTATGATTATTATTATAATAAAATTTTAAAAAAATTCATTAAAAACAAACATTTTATTGAAATTGCACAAGGCAAAATATATCGAAACACAAACTTAATCATCAAAAGATTATGTAAAAAAAAAGATGAAATATCATCAGCAACTATGAAAATGGTTTTAGATTCATTTCAACAATTAAATACACTGCTCAAAGATAATTTAAATTGAAAAAAATCGCTTAAAAAATAATAGACAAGTAATTATAGAGCAAAAAGTGGCATTATTGAAAAGGTATTGTTTTTTTTAATTTTAAGATAGTGTAAAAAGTATTTTTGTACATTAAGTAAGAGTATTTACATATTTTTAGAAAGGCTTCGATACAAAAAATTAGAAAAAAAATGCTTTGAGAAAAAATTCTAATAACAGCTTATAATTTAAAATGAGGAATATCGTCTGATACCTTTAAATTTATTCTCCTTTCAAAATGGCGCATGTAAACAAATTGAGAATTTAATGATATGTTTACTCGCTTTCCAAAGAAAACTGTTTATATTCCAGGAATCAAACATTATCAAATATATAGTATTAAAATTTCCATATACAAAATAAGTAACATGATTAATCACCAATTACTTATACATTTAAAGATTCCAAGCGAACATTCGAAAAACGACTCAAATAATTTCTAAAGTGAAACCGTTCTTTACAAGAGAAAATTCGGAAACGCGTTTAAAAATTCTGTAATTTCTCCATCTGTAGCAACAATAAAGCACAACTTAAAATTTAAAAAAGTTGAAAAGAACAATGTTTAGTTGGTTTTGCCAAAGCATGTGGTTCGATATCGAACAGTTTGTAGAACCCTCTATGAAATCAACTAGAGGTACTCAAATGAAAAGGTACGAAATGACACTGTGGATATAAATGAAGACTTATTCAATTCATAGGTCTGAGCGCAACAAACCCATTGATTAACGAGACGAAGGATTCCTTGTTTCCATAATTCCTGTGGCCTTGAGACCCAGTCCTTCACAGTGTCCTTGAGTTCACCGTCCAAAGTCCGTTACTTGTTGAATTCCTCGAAGAACCATTAACTCCGATTTGTACTGTGGGACACTCCGAAGAATAATTAGGTCCATAAAGAATAATGGATCGAGACTCTCATGGAGGCTATGATTCTGCTCCATGAAAACGAGCATACACAAGTCTGTAGGGTTACACACGCGGAAATGGCCTAGTTCAAGTGGGAGCAACTCGACCGTCCTCCCTACAATCCAGATTTGCCGCCAGGGGATTTTCATGTGTTTGGTCAACTGAAAAAGCACCTGAAAAGGAAGCGCTTCAACTCAAACGGCAAACTCAAGGACGCTATTATGTACTGGGTTTCGTCACTGCCACAGGAATTCTGGGAACAAAGAATCCTTCGCCTCGTTAATCAATGGCATTGTGCTCAGGCCTATGGTGTATACTTTGAATAAAATGTTCATTTATACCCACAGTTTCATTTCGTACCTTTTCATTTCAATGACCCTTGTAGTTAACAATGGGTGAGTGAGCTCTCAATGAAGGACTTATCTGCATAAGTCCTGCTGGACTTACCTGCAGTTTTTATGACTGCAGTAAAAAATAGAGTTATTTACTAAAGAAACTGTAGAGAAAAAAATGTACAAACTTAATTCCATCATGCAAAGAGAGTATTGTTAAAGGGAACCCTATAAAGTTTTCGTATTAAGGAAAGTTAAAAATATTAGGAAAAAAATTGTTTTAATCAAGCCAACAAAGTATCAAAATTAAGTTTCATGATCAATATTTACAGAATAAATTTCATTTCTTTATATCAATGGCTTTCAAAAATCGAAACTTCGTTAAAAATTAAGGAATAAATCCTACTTCGAAAATTACCATTGTATCATTTAAAAAAATGGAAGACTGATAGAGTTATTGTATAATATTCTTTCAAAGTACTTTCATGTTCCATTTATGGAGAAAGAGTTCTTTTTAAGCGCAACTTAAGTGTGATTGTTGTACTGTAGAAAATAGAAGAGAAATTTAAAGTTTTTCAATAACTGCAACATCTCAGAAGTTTGGGGTTGAAAAGCAACTTTCATGCCCTACTTTTGACCGTCTTTAACATTAAAAATTTATGCCAGATACCAACTAGATATGAAAGAATCAAGCTTCCGTCCTTGCCAATCGCTTTAGTTATGTTAACGTCTTGTTTTTAAAGCATCTCTAGGTCAAATTTAGGGCCGGTTCGTTTAATTTTGAACCACGATCCAATGACGTAGACGACACCTGAATTGGAACCCCACTTCTCCAGAGGGAGGATATTTCACCCAAATGTTTAACGTGCACCAGACCCGCTTACATGCAGAGTCTTCGGTGGAATCGGGTTTAGTTCAGTTATATTAACGTCCCGTTTAAAACAATAAGAGGGCTATTTTTGGACGGACCTCGTAATTGTGAACCACGTTCAGATGACGACTACGACACTTGAACTGGCACCCCCCACCCTCTCCACACCACACCACACCACACCACACCAGCGGGAGGACGCTTGGCCTGACAAATTTAACGTGCAAGAGACCCTCTCACACGACGGTTCTTCGGTAGAATTGAGTCTCAAACCTGAAACCCTCCGGCTCCGAAGACGAGACCTTACCACCAGGTCACTGCGGCCCCGGCGGAATCGGGTCTCGAATCCGAAAACATCCGGTTTCCAAACTATGACCTTATCAAGCCATCGCAGCCCAGCTTGTCAATAAAAATTATTTTTTTGTTATTTTAAAAGGGGAAATAAAATATTACTAATTTTGGATTTTTCTCCCCGATTCTGATGAAATACTTTATTGAAAAAACTATAGCAAAATATTACAACTACTTTCTGTACTTCAGAGAAAAATGCATTATAAAAATAACCGAATGCTCTTTTTTTATTAACTTAGAAAAGGAATTCGCATGAGAGAAAACTTAAAACATGTATCTATTCCGTCGTTTGAAGAGCCAAAAGGGCACGCAGAGTCAAACAATTTCCGAAATTTTCTTTCTTTCATCTACTCCTCAAACACGGATATCGCCTTCTTTTTAATTTAACGAAGAGCAATGGGGAGTGGCTCTCTTCCAGAACTCGTTGAATTCCTTTCATTTCTATTTTATTCGGAGTTCTGTTGATCTCGTCCTATTTGATTTGTTTGAGATGTAGGAAGGAAATAAAAATGTCTTGATGATCGAGATGGAAAAATTGCCTTTGAAGAAGAGGAAAGTCGGAAAGTCTTATCCGATATTGTCCGGTGTCTATTTTTATTTCATTTGGAACATTTTTAAAGGTGGAGTATTTTTATTGAATTGCCAAATTGGAGATAGATATTGCACTTTATATGTTATGTGGGGGAAATTGCTTGAACTAAATGCATATTCTTCTTTTGGATCAATTTATTTTTCGAATTTTGAATAAATCGAAGCAGTAAAGCATGAGAAGGGGCTTTTAAATTATATCTAATCTTCGATTCATTTCCATAGGATGCATAAAAACACTAATAATTAATATTCACATGATAAATCTCAGATGTACCGAGTCGATTAAATTTTGGAATTTAATAGCTATTTTTCAGAAGGCCAGAAATATGTGTAGCCCAAAGGATCATGTATATTTAAATAATTTTGATTACCATTAAATATATGATTCCATATATTTTCATCACAGTGCTTTTCTCATGTGATTGAGTTGGTTTAAGTTGTGTATATTGCCACCATTTCATGCTATTTTATAAAAAATATTTTTACAACTCTATGATGTTTATTTCGAACACAGTTAATTCTAACATATAAAAGATTGTTTTACAGAGAGCTCTATTGGAGGCTGATCAGGTGCCGGAGCAAGGACTTTGGTGATTATCTGGAAATTTGGCGAATTCTACGACAAAATAAATGATACTAGAATCTTCAGGAACTTTGGCTATAGGACCATATAAGACTAATCGTGCTTCATTGCTAGAGCAAATATTTAAATAAAAGTTACATAAAATATTTAATTATTGAAATTTTAAAGAGCAATAAGATGGACGTCCCGGCTGGTCGCCAAAGGCGGCTAATCCGAAAAAGAGAATGTTTTGAAATACAATGGAAACGTAATATTCACATAAATTTCAAAGGCACCGAATCTATATAATTTGAAATCTAATGGCGATCTTTCAGAAAGCTAAAAGTATGCGTACCTTAAAAAATAGTGTGCATTTAAATACATTGTAGCATGTGTGATTGATTATTATCACAATGCTTTTCTCATGGGATTCAGTTGGTTTAAGCTGTATATATTACATTCAACATATTTTATAAAAATATTATTACAAATCTATAATGTTGCTTTCCAGCACAGTTAATTCCAACATATGAAAGATAGTTTAACAGACAGCTCTATTGGAGGCTGATCAGATGTCAGAACAAGGACTTTGGTGACTATCTGGTAATTTAGTGACGAATTTGGCTAATTAGATGACAAAATAAATGATACCAGAATCTTTAGGAACTTCTGCGATAGGACCAATATGAGGTTAAAAGTGCCTGATTGTTGGAGAACCTTCTGTGCCCTATTCCGCAAACTATAAAAGGTCAACAGCCCAAGCTAAAGTCAGTCATATATGGAATATTTGTTGAGTCAGTGATAATTACTTGGATCAGTCCAGCGAAGCGCAAGCACAGAGTGGAGCTCAAGCGAATGTGGATTGACCAGTAAGCAGTATGCAGAATCTTGGAAACAAGTATTGAAGCAGCCTCGAGTCGTGTGTTAAGTAGCCAATCTTAAAATATTGAGTCAGCAATTGAGTAAATCTATTCTGTACTGTCTCTTCTTGCTTTAGCAAGGGTTTGGAGAGGCCGTAAGAAATAACTACACGGATTCTCTCTTCCTTCCGAGTTCTGTGTTGTTGTGGTTTTGTACTACTGATTGTCACTTGGGGATTGCTGGTTGTTGCGAATGCTGCTGTGTACTGCTTGTGTAGGTTTCAACTATGTTTCGCCGTCTGTGTATTCATCTTTTTGTATTAATAAGACGCATTATTTCTTATTGAAGTTTGCTGAATGTATCGCTATATACCTACAACAGCATACCCTCAACTTAAAGCAGAATTCTTCTGACTGTAGAGAATTTAAATTCCATAACAATATTATCACATATAGGACTCTAATATCCAAAACAAGTTAATATTTGATAAAACTCAAAAGAACAGCTTATACGCATTCTTGGAAAAACTGTATAGCAAATTAGATGTTCGCCGTAAATGTTAAGAACTTTAGCATTTTTGACATTAATTGAAAATAACAAATTAGGGTCAAATTATGATAGGAAAGTGTTTGTAATATCATTTTTTCATCTTTGAATGCTTGGTATTCTGCTTAGAGGGCAGTTACATCTGATTTCCGAGGTAAAGTGGATCGCATTTCGTTGTTTCCTTTGTCTAAGATGTTGAAATATTTTCCAGACTTTTAAGCAATTTTCATTTGGCATATGCCACAGAATTGACATTTTTGAAGTCAAAGTATAATCACTTTTTTCCAAGAAATAAACAGAATTCAAATTGCTACATTTTAATATTTTATTATACTTGCCTTTTTATAAGCATGAATAAAAAATTTTGTTATTTCCCGATTTTATTAATGATTCTTTTTCTAAATAATAAAAATATTTTTAAAGAAATCAGAATTTACTAAATATTTATCATAACATGATATTTCTATTATAATAATTTAGAAAATGGTTGAAGTTAATATCTTTAATTAAATGTTAACGAGTTAAATTTAACATCCAAGCAATTTTTAATCATTAGCAATTTCCTCCCGGAGAATGCACGGTAAAAAGCCCAACATGTCCGATAGCAAATAATGATGTTTTATTCAACAACGAAAACAGATTGTAAAATACAAAAATTGCATTTCTAGTAACCAGTCGCACATGGGGAAGTAATGATCGTTATTAAATAATCGCAACTGCGCAAAGTGGTCTCATAGAATCCACTGGAATACAGCATTACAAAGAGAGAGTTTAGTTCAGTTATATTAACGTCGCGTTTTGAAACACTAGGGCTATTTCGGGACGGACCTCGTAATTTTGAACCGAGGTCAAATGACGGAGGCGACACCTGCGCTGGAACCCCGCTCTCCAAACTTCCACCCCACACCAACGGGAGGACGTTTGGCCCCGACGGATTTAACGTGTACCAGATCAGTTTAGACGGTGGTTCTTCGGTGGAATCGAGCCTCGAACCCACAACCATCCGGTTCCGAAGTCGAGACCTTGCCAACAGGCCATCGCGGCCCATTTCAAAGAAGAAATTCACATTGTAATGCCTTAAACAGTGATAAAATAAGAGAGTAGAAGTTCAGACAATTCATTTATTTACAGCCATATATTTACATCACAACAACTTGCTTTAATCTAGATGAAAATAAATGATATTTACACAATGGTTGAAGGTTTATCATGAAAAAGAGTTATCCGTCAATTCGGGGAAATACCACCCCAAGACACTAACAGGTTGTTAGTCAGCACAACAAATCAAAAGTCTCTTCTGTCTTCAAAGAAAACCCCGCATTTTATCGTTTTCCAAACTCTACCATAACATTTCCCATTCGTTCACTTGAGCTCTCCGCATAATAGTTATTCAGAAAATACCCTCATTTGTGGATCCAATCTGGCGTGAGAAATGACCATCAATGATGCGTCCTCGTAACTGACCTTTCTGGAACACGTTGTAATGATAATCCCTTCACAATGGGAAACATTTGGCATCCAGATGGGTTGATGCTCCTTCCCCATCAAGGTGCTGTGTAAACGATAAACTCCCACATGTGGTTTTTCAGCTGATATCAATAATGACAAAATGCGACGACACTCGACGATAAAATGATCCCCCGTCTGACAATCTGGAGGCATTTAACAATAGAAGGTTTTAACAGGTGGTGCCCCAGATAGCTATAAATGACGCTTCTCATGAATGGAACAGGGGAAAGTTACAACATGATTACTGGCTTCAAATCCGTCTCTCCAATTTTAATAGCCTCCATGACATGAATTGAATATTGTGAGGGATCCAAATCATGGCTTCTATTAGTGATAATCACTAAGATTCCCGAATATTTGGCTATATTTATTTTTGTCGCCGACTTTAACTGGTATCCATTGAGTCTTTTCTAGCTATCCACAAAACCCTTCTCATTACAATGAGACTATCTGCACAGGGAAGCAATATTACAAAATCATATCAGTTATCATAGTAATGTTTGAAATTTCGAAAATAAATATGTCTTATTTGTTCCAAAACACGAAAGATAATTTAGATAGAGGTGATCAACTCTCTTCAGTAATATTCAAATATTTTGATTAATTTTAATCAAATAATCATCTTACAAGTTATAAAATATCAAAATAAAGAGGTTGAAGATGTTAAATCAAAGCCTTTATAAACGGGTTGAGATTTTCGAAAACCGAGATTTCCATTAAGTGTATATCAATTTTTGAACTAAAAGCAGTTTTATAAGGCAAATAAATCTTTATTCACTTGCATGCTTTAAAAGCATCGAAAAAACAAATTAGTGTTTTAGACTCGTTTTTCTCTAACTATTGAAATTACAAATTGACATAAAACTAAACATGTAGAACACAAAATCCTACATCATATGATATATTTATGTTATAGCGTGCTTGAATTATCGCGTTTTTGAAAGTATAGATCGATAGGCAGTCCACACAGTTGGTTTTGGCTTGAAATCTATAGATCTTATTTCTGAAGTGCGAATTTTATCTTTGTACATTTCTGCGC
The DNA here is from genome assembly GCA_026543055.1 of Argiope trifasciata. Classification (NCBI taxonomy): domain Eukaryota; kingdom Metazoa; phylum Arthropoda; class Arachnida; order Araneae; family Araneidae; genus Argiope; species Argiope trifasciata. Next base: position 8,752,856 of record JAPMOQ010023314.1, on the reverse strand, counting down.
TTTGTAATTATGTTTATTCATTCATACACACACACACACGCATACATACACACACGCACGCACACACGCAGACACGGATACACACGCACACACACACACAGACACGCACACACACATACACAGAGACACACGCACACACACATACACACACACACAAACACGCATACACATACGCGCACACGCACATACACGCGCACACACACACATACATACATACACGCACGCACACACACACACATACATACATACACAAGAGATGGACAGATTTCCTTTCAAAATTTAACACAAATCTATAAATTTGATATAAATACAGTATACCAACATCTAAAACGCGGATTTTCTTCGAAATCCAGAATTCGAATTTTTCGATGTTGTTCTATATTTCCTCGTTTCATATAATAAAGAACTCGTATGAGGGAAATTTATACACGCATCTCTCGGATATTTTGAGCGGCCAGAAAGAACATGTGAAGTCAAACTAACTGTGATCACTTTCGAAGTCCTCTTGCTTTTATCTGCTCCTCAAACAAGAATATCGCATTCTTCTTTTTAATCTGCGAAGAACAATGATAGATCTTTTTTGTGCTACCTTTTGAAACGAGACATGCATACATAGCAGCAGTAGCTGCATTCCTCGTGCCATTTTTTTTTCATTCGATATTCTAGTGCTCTCGTATCCTTTGATTTGTTTGAAATGAAAAAAAAAAATAAAGAAAAGGAGCGATATCAGAATTGAGTTTGAAGGTTCGGAATTATTTAATCTACCTCCGAGATTGTTCAACGTCTCTTTATTTCGTTTGGAATGTTTTAAAAGTCGCACTGTGTTAAAGTATTGTATGTCTGGAAATGCTTTCATACATTTATTTCACACACAGATTTTTTTTTTTTTTTTTCAAAATTTAAAGACAGTTTCAATTTTAAGAGGATATATATAGATTCGACAAATCTATTGGAATCAGGAAGAACAAACCACATGACAACAGGGAACAGAAAAACACATATTACTCGGAGTTTAAAGTGGGTCGCAGACAGCATATATTTAGATATGCTGTCTGAAATAATGTATCCAATTGTGCTTATAAAGTCACATCAACATCATATTTTCATTCCTTTTAAAATGTACAATTTTTAGCTCGATTTATATAGTATAATGCATCTTGAACATTTTCAATGAGTATGGACTCTACAGGGCGGTTTAATAAATAAATAAATAAGCCCTGATTTCAAAATTAAATATCTCTACTGCAAAGATCGATAGAATTATGAGATAAACGTACGTTTATTAGCAAAACTGTAGAAATACCGTATAAAGTTTAGAAAATTTAGTTACGAAAATCGCTAACAGATGGTGCTCTATCACAATGCCCATAGACGCTTTCAGTGTGACGTCAGAAATAAAAAATGACTCCCGATCTTACTCCTTGTGATTTCTTTCTGTGGGGAGCATTGAAAGACACTGTCTATAGAAACAATCTCGCCACTTTAGATGAGCTTGAATCGTTGATTGGTGTTGCATGAGATTCCTTTTCCGTTGAGACATTGTAAGACGTGATGTCAAGTTTCATTGTTCGATTACGCCACCTCATTGCTTCAAACGGTGAACATTTTGAAAAAATTGTATTTTGATTGCAAAGACAGCATCACTTTATTTTTTAAGACTCCTTTTAGAGAAAGAGTTTTCAAAGCAGAGCACCATCTGTTAGAAAATTTAGTAACAAAAATTGTTAACTTTTGGACACTATTTTTACAGTTTTGCTAATAAACGTACAGTTTACCGCATAATTCTATCGATCTTTGTTGCAAGATATTTAATTTTGAAATCAGGGCTTATTCGCTGATTACCCTGTATCTGTTCAATAGATAATTACTAATATTTTTACTTAGTGTAGCAATGTGTATGCATTTATTCCAAGAAAAAAATGCTTCTTTACTTTATCTTGTTTATTTTTACACACACACACACTATATTATATATATACTTACATGGACGATGATCACAGATATACAAGGAAACATATAATATATATATTGAAATATAGAAAGTGCCGCTAACAACGAGTGAACAAATAATATTTTTTGCCGCTAACAGAGAGCGAGCGGGTGCCTGCTTGCACCAGTTTAACATCAACACCGGATATGGTTGTTTACAAAAAAAAAATCTCAATAGCACTCCCCTCACATTCCAAATACACTTATGGGTTAGTGTATACTGCGTCATCAATGTTCAGTATTCATTTATTCATATGAACAAATATACAAAGAATAAATACAACATGCAAATAAAATAACTATCTAAAAATAAAAAATAATTGAATCTCATAAACACTTAGTGAAGTGAAAATATTAAAATAATCGAAAAAACTAGATTACTAGATAAAACGGCCTTTTACTGTTTAGAACTTCCTCAGTAAAAAATGTTGATCTCTCCGTCTGTAGACACATTAATTATAAAGCGCAATGAACCAAGCAGTTGAAATTTGGTATGCGATTAGTAACAAAAGCTGTACATTCAGAACGAGGTTCATCGATAACTTTTATTGTGCGTTTGAACATGTTCTTTCTGCTCATGAATCGAAAGAGATAAAATAAAGTTAACATACCGTTTTAATAGCAGATTCTTTTGATTTTTTTCTATTCTCATGAAATCCGGCAGTCGATTTATCTATGGCTAGTCGATCTATGTAGTCTGATCGATCTATCCGGCAGTCGATTCTCAAGAGAGTGCAAACACGAGAATTAAAAACGCTTTGATTTTATATGCATGAAAATCAAATTATGGCTTTTTTCCAAAATAATATATCTGTATCAAATATTCATCCATCTATAACGTAACTTTTGCTCAGTGTTAAAATATGTTAGTTTTTATTTCGATGTAATAATAAATTATGTAGGTAAACAGTAAAGTCACACTTAACAAAATTTTGTTTCCTTTCCAATGCGATAGTTACAAAAAATATTGCACTTAACTGTAATGAGAAAATAATAGCTTTGAATCTCAAGATTTAAAGTGCTGAGTTTCAGTTGCTTTTTGTTGTTGTTGTTGTTTGTTTTTCAAAAATAACTTTTGCATATTTATCTGTAAAAATAATAGAGCATAATGTAAATACAAAAGAATTAAAAAATGATTTTTTAAAAAAGAAATGCGTTTTTATCACACATGCTGTACATATTTATATGTACATATGCGGTACACATTTATACAATGTTATATACATTTATTTCACATGCAAAGAAGGTATATTTTAAAAATTTAAAGTAAAGGCATTTCCAACTTTTACAAGAAATATATAGATTTAACACATGTGTCTGGATTTAGGAGGAACAAAATAAGTAACTGCACAACTTAAAATGGATCTCAGACAGTATATATTTACTTATACTGTGAGATTGTAAGCCTAGTTATGTTTATCATTTGACACTGACAACAAAATTTTATTCCGTATGAAATTTATACTTGAAACTCAATTCCAAAAACATAATGTATGTTAATCTTTTTTAAAATAAATATGGATACAAGTTATTCTATGATGCAGCAATTAAAATTTATTTTTTACTTAGTAAAGAAAAATATTTGTTACGATAATAAAAAAGCAGGATTCTTAGAGTGGTTAATGGAATGGAATGAATTATTATTCAATTCTACTAATTAGGATGTTGATATCTGCCTGCTACATGTTAACACAATAAAAACATAGAGCTAAGCAGGTTAAATTTTATATGTGGCTAATAACAAATAATTTTTTATCAAATTTTGAAAGAGATACGGTAATAACTGCTAAATGATTGCTTGAGTATCTGAATGAGCACATAATGTATCGTCTATAATGCTTGGTTTGAAGTTTATGAAACCTCAAAATGCGTAGATAATAAACTGGCGATTTATCTCTTTTGATGCATCCATTTTTCACTTTTTGGGTTATTAGAAAATAATGCAGAATGATGTCACATTTGGCGATTTACTGCCAACTAAAGTTACAACTTGATTTCCATATTATCTAGACATTGTATTCTTACAAATTGACTTTATTAATTTAAGTCATTAACCATTTTAAACTGTTTTGAAACAATCACTGCTCGCTCTGATTACGCATGCTTCGATATTTAGAAACAGATGTAGCACTCTCTTTTCCCCTACACTATGATTCACTCATTACACGCCGCCCTCTGGCGAGTGCTTAGAGAGACAGTCAGTTAAGCCTCTGTTATCGTTATGTGTTGACGTGTGTTTTGTCCACTCTGTTTTGTGCTTGTGTGTAACGTAACCTTATATGTTTTAATAATAAATTAATGTTACACAAGAAGGCTTATCTTAATTAGGACCCACCAACCCCCGGTCACACAGATAGGTTTTTTTCATCTCAAAATCGGTCGAGCTCCAAAATTTTGTTTGTCAGCTGGAAAAATTGTAACTAAAAGTTATAAAAAAATTATACAAGAGGGATAAAAATCAATAGCGGTCTCACGTTTGTTTCAAATCGGTTTAAATTGGTTAAAGATTTAAATTAATTAGGACAAATAAAGATTTAAAAAGAATGTTTTCACATTATAACTTGAAATTTGCAGTCGTAATTTATTAATATTTTTTTATACAATATACAGTAATTTTACTGTGAATATCGCATTCGAAAAAGAACAATTTTGTGTAATTTGATTTTTATGGATTATCTACATATTTTATATTTACATCGAAATAAAAAATTAACACTATGCCCTATCCTATCTTGTTACTTCATTCATTCAAACTACCGGCCGCACTTACCTCGAAACTTTCTCGCATACTTTCCAAATGAAATCCCATGGTTCTCAATTTTAAGTAGGGGAGGGGGGACGGGTATAAAATCACTTTTGGAAAACCTGCGAAAAAGTTTTATCGATGATATAGATAGAGGATTTATAGACAAATATTTAAGATGATTTATAAGTGAATATTTGATATAAATATATTATTTTGGTAAAAGAACCATTTATCGATTTTCATATTTATAAACTCAAAACGTTTTTAATTCTCGCGTTTGCATACGTACAGATAGATTGGTCAGCTGTCGGATTACAAAAAAAATCGCAAAATATAAGAATCTACTATTAAAATGGTATATTAAATTTCTTCCAGATTCTTATCTTCGAGTCACACATGGGCAAGCGAACGAGTGAATTCTCGATGGATCGCATTCAAAATTTAATAGAAATTTACAATCTTTTGTTATAAATCGCATTACAAATTTCAGCTGCTCACTTCTTTCAGTTTTTTAATTAACATAACCACAGTGGGAGAGAGGCTGACATTTTTTTTTTACAGAAAAAGTTGTAAACAGTAAAAAAAAACCTTATCTCTAAGTAATCCAACGTTTGTAATACTTCGTATTAAAACCATTATATTAATTATTGAAATACTTTACATTAAATACTAATTTTTATTCTACCTACTGTAACACTTTTATGCACCAACAATCATAATACTT
>JAPMOQ010023314.1:8715674-8747387 GCA_026543055.1 Argiope trifasciata | reverse complement strand
TAATACTTTTATATAAACTATTATAATACTTTTATATACTAAGTATTGTAATACTATTACTTGAATGGGTGACAAGTTTTTTATTTATTGCATTATAGAATAAATAAGACCCATGTTCATTTTTAAAAAGATATTTAACATGCGTTATATTATACAAATTGAGTTTTAAAAATAAAAAAAGTTTCAAATGGAATAAGTTTGGTTTCATTAATGACAGTATTAAAGCAATACTAGAGCTGTTTCGTGACGATTCTCGTCATTTCGAACCACTGTTAGATGACAAGGAAGACACTTGAACATACATATATACTATCCGAGATCCATTTTAGACTCTAAGTTAAGCAATTTTTCTGTTCTCAAGTGCATTGGTCTCAGAATTTCAAACAAAATTGTCAGTCTATAACTCCTCTTAAAATTGAAAATACCTTTAAATAATAAAAAAGTTCTTTATGTCTGAAGTAAATGTGTGAAGACATTTCCAGATAAGCAAGAACTTAACAAAGTTCGACTTTTATAAAGTTCCAAATGAAATAAAAAAGAAACATCGAACAATATCGGAGGCAGGTATTTAATTCCGAGCCTTCAAACACAATTCTGACATCACATCTTGCACACGCTTTTTTTATTCCTTTCAAACAAATCAAATGAAACGAGAACACTAGAATGGGGGATCAAATAAAAATTTGATGAAGAATTCATCTGTTTCTGCAGTGTATCGTTTCAAAAGCAAGCTGAAGGAGATCCACCATTGTTCTTCGTAAATTAAAAAGAAAAATGCGACATCCTTGTTTGAGGAGCAGATGAAAGGAAGAGGACTTCGGAAATGATTACTGTTTGTTTGACTTTTACTTGCCATTTCGTCTATTCAAGCGATTCGAGGCAAGCGTGTATACATTTCCCTCATACAGTTTCGTTTTTAAATGCAAAAGGAGCATCTAGTATTATGTTTTTGTTAATAAAAAAAGGTAAAATTTATTTTGCAATATTTTTATTTATTTCTTATTCAATCGGATGTGAAAAAATTCCTCACAATATCCTATTCGAAGCATAAGAGTTTGTATAGAAGGTTTATCACTATGATACTATCTAATCAATCCAAATAAATAAGCATGCCTCCTATCAACTAAAAAATGGATAATACCATTAAAATTGGTAATATAATAATAATTACACAATAATAATAAAAATTGGTATTTAATAATTGGTAACAATAAAAAATTGGTACTGCCTAGCCCTTATCCAAACTTCCGACCAGCCTTTCCTTCTGTAAATGAGTACAATACTTTGGGTGAATCTTAGATGTTAAATTAAGTTTTAATGGTCATATTAAAGCTGCCCTCACCAAAGCTACTATTATGAATGTTAAGTACAGTAGTCTAATTGCTCCATAGAGTAAACTCTCGCTTAGGCTCAAGTTTCTACTATACAGAGCTATTTTAAAACCAGTGCTGATGCATGACTCCAAAGTTTGGAGGACCGATTCTCCAAAAGCATTAATAAGTTGGATGGTTTCCAAAATAAAAGCTGCTGAAGATTGTTGATGCGCCCAAGTAAATCAGAAGGGTCGGAATAGCACGTTTCACATAGGAATAACACGTTTTCCCCTTGATCCGGGCTTTCCGGGTTCTAATCCCGTTTCCAGCATGATTGTTCTTCCTCTATGCTCTGTCTGTGCGGTGTATGAATGTTCTCCGCCGTAAAAAGGAGTTGTGCAAGCGAATGGGATGTATGAAGTAGTTAAATGTATTCTTGGCCCTAGTTGGACATACTGAAAGAAACAAGAGACGCTCCCTCGGTTTAAATCACTGTCAGATAATTGCCAACAGGCTTGTAAAGTGCCATAAGTCACAAAGCAATTTCAGAAGAAAAATGCTTTATGATGACCTTTTATTTATTCGACCCTTTAATTATTTATTAAATGAGCATCATTTTCCTTCGAAAAGTTACTTCAGATTCGTTGCGATTTACTTCAAATGTCAGCATATGATATGGCAAAAGACCTAGAGTGGCAATCGACAACTCTTACATTAATTTTCTGTCTGTAAGAAGACTTAGAATTTACTAATTCTGTTATCAATCTGGTGAATTAAAACCCCTCAAAATTATTCCAGTGCCTACCGTATTCACTACATCCTTGATATTGCTAGATTTTTTCGAAAATAACTTCAAAATAGCAATAAAATGTTAAATTCTTTCGAAACTAACAATCAAAATAATTGCCTCAGTTTCCATAGTAAAAAGCACGCTACAACATAATTCCTTTAAAGTTCCATCTCTCCCATAAATAATTATTTCATATTAATAATTATATCAAAAGCCTTAATCTAACTATTCGACCAAATTTCATGACATTAGACCTTAATGTGCTCTTCTAAACTAGTTTCAATATATTTTAATCCCCCCCCAAAAAAACTTACAAATTATAATAACTAATCCAAATTATGATGTAAAGGTGCTCGTATCCACTTTGCATTACCGTGGAATTTCGAAGCATCACGATATTGTCGCGGCCGTGGTACTATTTACAGACTAATATTCTACAAAAGGCACATGAAAATTTAACAAGTTTTGACACTATTCGAAAGAACATTGTTTTTTGGTTCATCCTTCATACAAACCAATGGGTGCTCTGTCTCCAAAACTTCAGGGCATATTTTCCAAAAGCATCTTATCTTCACAGTCCACACATCCCACCAATTGAAGCTGCGGACCTTGTCATGAATTATTTGCATGTTAATGGCGTTATGTAACAATGGTAATGAAATACTAATATTTGACATATTATATATATAAAAAATCAAAAATATAAGATTTTCAGAGCAATCTATCTCAGAATCTATTTCAGAAACAATCCAAAATTAAAATCAAACTAAAAAAAAGTACCACTATTTAGAGAGCTCAAAGGCAGCTACTACTGAAACACATTCATATCTAACCTAATTAGTAATAAATAACAAGCTGAAAGGGAAAAATAGAATCAAAAATAAAACAAAATAAAGAATCCGGTCTGATAACTTTCTCAAGGGCCACATTATGGCAGGGATTCAAAATAAGGGATTTTTTCTGTGAGGGATCTGACTTTTGTCCATCAGTATTGACACATCTTGACCCTAGAATCCCTTGAAATTAAGACCCAAGAGATGTGCCATTTTTTACAGAAATGAAGCAAAACAAATTATAAAGAATAGTTCCTGCAATTTAATCGAAAAGTACAATAAAATAAACTATATAAGAACTCTCATTACTAATTATTAAAACAAAAAGGAAAGAACATATTAGTAATAGCCAAAAAATTTACAAAAAGTGTTCCATCTTGTTCTTATATTCCTTCCAGCGTTTTTTCTTTCTGCTGAAGTCATTCAAGGTAATAAATCATTGTATGGTCTCAGCGCCATCTATTGATCTAGTTAATAAGTAATGGAAAATCCATTTTTATTTTAATCAAAAGATTAAAACCGAATAATCTCTTATTATTATTATTAATCTATCGATATTGCATTGGTTTCTGAAAAATTCATTATTAGTTAAATTTTTAATAAGATTTGTTGCTTCAGTATACGAAATTTTGTTATTACAAACTCTTTTAATAATGTTAAATTTTTAGAAAAAATTAAATTTTTGAAAATTTTAGAATTTAGATTAGAATGGTAATTACCATTATTAATGGTAATTTAATTACGGTAAGTTCTTCAAAGTTGAATTCATCCCTTTTATCGTAGATACCAACTTATGTTTTATCATAAGAAATTTTGATTTTTAAATCCATATAGGATTAGAGGAAATTAAAAAATTATTGATTCCACCTCTTTAAGAAATTTAGTGGAAAGAGGAACCAAATTTAGATTCAGAAAAAAAAATAAACAATAATAAAACCTTAATTAATGTTGGAAAATATTAGGATATTTTTTAATTTCTAAATTACCTATAAAATACCATTGGCCTGGGGAAGGTTTTGGAGAATGGAATTTTGGAGGAATTTAAAACAAAAATAAATGCAAATATTTGTAGATCTAGAGAACGAATGATTTTAACAAAACATTAAAAAAAGAAATACATTTAAAAGATAAATTTGTTATTACAGTAATAGATAAATCAGCAAATAATTTCTGTTGAATTTGTAGAGAATTATTATGAAGGAGGCCGTGGTGGTCTGGTGGTAAGGTCTCGGCTTTGGAACCGGACGGGGGGGGGGTTATAGGTTCGATTCCACCGAAGAATGGCCGTGTAAGTGGGTCTGGTGCAAGTCTGGGCCAAACTGGTGTGGTGTGGAAGTTTGGAGAGGGGATGTCAGCTCAGGTGTCATCCTCGTCATCTGACCGTGGTACAAAATGACGAGGTTCGTCCCAAAATTGCCCAAGTGTTGCTTCAAAACGGGATGTTAATATAACAAAACTAAAAAACTAAACTGTTTAATTTGTAAATATTATTATGGAGAACTTAATGAATTAAACTGTAATGCAATTTATATTTTAAAGAACACGGAAAAAGGAAAAGGGACTATGAGAAAAATTAATTAAATATAATTTAATAAAGGGTTGGAGGTTTGTTGATGACATTTGATAAGCTTAGATAATACTAATATTGTTACTAATTGCCATCCAAAAGATTTAAAGCTAACTGAAAAAAATAAAAATCTACTTGAAGTTACCTATCTGGATTTAAAAGTCGAAATTTGCTATCATAGAATTCATTTTTTGGCGATTACAAAACCATCTATACTTCGTGTGTAGGAAAATAAGAAAGGAACTTGTGCCTAAAGTAAATGTTATGAGAAACTTTTAAAAAACAACTTTGTATTGTACAGTTGTTTTGTAAGGTATACTGCTTGATATTAAAAAAACAATATCTTTATTATTTTTATCTATGAATAACTCAAAAAGCTTGTTACACAGAATAAGCATTTACACATTCTGATAGAAGTACTTTCCTTCAGGACACGTGCATTACGGGGACATATGTCCAGATAGAGAAAAAAAATAATTGTTAAGGTTTATAAGACAACTGTTATTCTTCCATTTTTTTATAGTGTATTTTCGCTGATTCAGTAATCTTACATCCCAAAGGATACATAAACCCTTTCAGGGAGAAAACTCGTTTTTTCCTGATGCTTTTTTTTTTCGCTATTCTTTTTATATATTAGGTTCTGCTATCCTCGAGTTACTGCTAAGCCGCTAGCTGATGAGCACGGTCGTTGTCATAATAACGAAAGTTGACAATTTGTGGAAAGAATCTAGCGATGCGTTTTCGAAGATCGTTTTTGAAAAGAAATATTAACTTTCTTTTGGCACAAAAAGAGTAGTTTTTATGGATACGTTTGCCTCTCACATATTTTAGCACACGGTTAGTAACACAGAAGATAAAAGAAACTAAAGATCTAACTTATTTCTTATTAACGTTGAATTCGGCGTCTTGTTATATTATAATGTATTTTCAGTAAAAGGCTGGGGTGAAATTAATTTTAAATCATAGGTTTATCCTTTCATCCTGATTAAGCAAGCAGCGTGTTAAATACGTAATTGTGTTCTAGGAATTCTGCTGAAATCAGAGCCAAAAATCCAAACGCCATACTCACCACAGTTATATATATATAAAAAAAAGAAAAGATAATGTATTCAAAATTTATATACAAAGGGGTTATAATTGAATTCTCCCGCATCCTACAACACCAATGGGTAAGAGAATTGCAATGAAATTGAGTATATAGACTGTACTTGAGATGCGCTAACGGAATTTCAAAAAAAAAGGTTTTGGTTCCAAAATGTCTACAAGAACATGCCTTTATCGGAAAAGTATTAAATTTAACACAGTAAACTATCAAGATGAAATAGAGAAAAAATATTAACCATCCAGAGCAAGAACTATGAGTAATAAAATGTAAAATCGAAAAAAGCTGTCAGTTCTAGGGGAAAAAAATGTCGAGATTTGCATGCTTGTGAAGTAGAGAAAGCTTTATGCAAATATAGATTTAGATAAGAAACGTTTTCAGGCGTTATGCTTTATGCCAGTGCGATTTTTGGCCACTTAAAAAGTCTGGTGTGTCGTGCATATATTGCGACGTTGAATGACTTAAATAACTCCATAACGCTTTATGTGCGAAGCATTACAATTGATCCAATCGGCAGTTGAACACACTGTCAATCGACTTGAAATTTTGCAACTGAATGAGAGTAGTCACCTGGAGCACCTCTTTCTACATTGTACTAGACAATTAACAACTGCTCTTGTACAATACGTTCTAATCTGTTCTCGTTTTTCAAAACTTAGCTGCCTCCCCCTACCAAACAGAGTACTGTTATTTTTTCCTTATTTTTACTTAATGGGGTTCAATGACAAGGTGATCAAAAATTAATCAATGAATGTCAATATTGTTTCTGTATCCCGTTTTGGTCTTTCATTGGATTAAATTTAAGGTTTACCGGGAAAAGCGTCCTCAAGCAGAAATTTTGTAATTACACATTTTTTTTTCCGTAGTTCCGTTAGAGCATCTCTTATATAATCTATATACAAAATTTCGTTGCAATTCGTTCATCTTTTTGTGTTGTAGGATGCTGTTTGCAGGGGAAATTCAGTTATACTCACCCTGTATGCTCATGAAAAAGATTTTATTGAAGTTTAATAGATAAACTATTTACATTATCCGTGTAATTTTCATTTGATAATCCAGTTTCAACTAAAACAATTAAATTTATAGACATTTGAAGCAGAAAAGGCGGATAAGTCCAAACTCCACCTAACTTAGATGTTCGAATTCAAATGATTATAAAACAATTCATTTAAAGAATCTTCGAATAAATTGAATTTATTATAAAAGAAAATTTTCTGCTTGTATTAGATCAAACTATTTATAATGAAAATTTTGTTTCCAAGAACTCTAAGGTTTTAAACAAATATTTAGATCTATTATTAAAAGAATGTTACAAAAAAAACAATCGCTAATTAAACTCTAAATTTGTGAACACAAGCTTTGTTGGGTATCCCATGTAGTACTCATTTTTTTTTTAATTTCACATTCGTATAATAAAAGAGAGTTAATCAAAAAAATTCGACTTCGAAAACTTGTTTGAATGATTGTAAATTTGCAATATTGTAAAATGCTTCCTTACTTAAATAAGAGAAAACTATTTTAAATATTATTGAATGGAAAATTATGATAAAAAATATACCGGAAACACCAATGTATGTGTAACTAAGACATATAGCAATATCACAAAGAATTAAATTTTAAATTAATTAAAATTCAGTTTATGCGGTCTAATTATAAGAGGCATCAAATCCAAGTTGAATCTGAACGACAGAAAACATGACGTCACACTCTCATCACAGAGTGTACAGTGATGGGAACCAATGATATTGCTCGATTATCCTCCATACATGAAACAGTGTAGGGAATGCGAATATGCGGCCGGGATGAATAACACGGCGACGAGGAGTGATAAGACCTGGACGATTTACTACCAAATTTGAATACAGCCTTTCTAAATGTAGAAGGCAGCATTGATGGTTTGGTTGAGTGACAGTACCTACCAGTAAATTATTCCTTGAACATCCCAACACACACTTAATAACACCTTTTGGGAATGAAATTCAGCTTTCGAAGTCGATGCAGGTGGATCAGAAAGACGACACACACTCTTAAGACTCTTTACTTTTCAATAATGACCCCCTTCTCATCTCCTGTCTCAATTCTTAACAAGAATAGTTTGTTTTTGTGTCGGGAAAGCGAGGAAGCACAGGTGACTAATCATCTTGTTGATTAGCTGTCAAGTTATGTGGAACTTAACGATCCAACTTTCTCGTAAAATGCCCTCTCTTGGCCTTTTTCCGGTGTATGCTGAAGGTCTCTGCTGATTCTTGCACTGTCAGGTTCGGTTTGCTCCTTAAGGCTTGGTCAATATCGTCTTCTCCAACGTGTGATGGCCGTCCACTCCTAGACTGACATTGGCAGTCTTTGTCTCTTTCCCTTCTTACCTTCTTGTATATAGCCGACCACGCCGCCACCACTGTATCTCCTTCACTAAATTTATAAAACCGTCAACGACACGTGCTTTTATCTATTGAATCCTCTCCATAAAAAACTCGCATAATAAACAATGCCTTGTATGCTCTTTCTCCCTTTCCATGTTGCAAGATGATTAACTTTGTAAGTCACGAGGCATTTAAATGTGAAAGTTTGAATGGGCGACGGTTAGCGTCATTACAATTCCTGTCGATACTGCTACGTTCAGTGGTGGCTGAGTGGTCTGCTGTACGCAAGAAGATTCATTACAATGTCATGCGTGACGTCAATTCTATTTCAAATTTGCGTATCTAAAAACAGGTATAAATTTTACACTCACCCAATGTAAAAGTAAGTCGCTTTCTGGGAGAACTTTTACAAGAACCAGCAAAGATTTAAATTTTGTATACGATTTTTTAAAACTATTTAATTTTACTTGCTGAAATCATTGTCATTTTTTGAACGAAGAATTAAAGAAGGCTGATGCTTTCTCAATCATCTGCAAACAAAGTATAATTTTAAAAATTATATTTTTGAAAAAAAGGAGTATAAGCAATTGTAAAACTCAGCCGCAGCTTTGATATTTATATACTTTATTACTTTATTGGAAGGATTTTAATCATTTTCTAATTATTTTTATTGAGAAAAAAGCACGAATATTTTTAATATATAAATCAAAAATTTCTTTGCTTAAGAATGATTTTAATTAGTCAATATTTTTAGAAATGCTATTTTATTATAGCATTAAATAACAAAATCACAATATTTTAAAAATATCGATATACTGTATTGAACATATATTGCGATGATGAAATTACGCTATCTCCAAACCCTAGTCCTATAGTTCAGTTCTTTCTACTAGACCGTTGAGAGTAGCAAGGTTGAGGGAGTGCGTGCATTATTTGGCTATTGACCTCCGAGCATTCTTATGATAATAAAACAACACTACTATTACATTATGAATATTGAATATAAAAAATGAGCTGGAGTTTGCTTAACAATAGTGATGTAGATAATTAATACTATTTAACAGGAAGAATAAGTTGTAGTTTAAGAATTATCCGTAATTTCAACTGAGGAGGTAGGGATTGTATAGGAGCTACGAAGCTGTAAAAGAACAACCAAACTAATGGTAAGATCATCACAGAATTGAAATTTAATAAGAAACTTAGCAAGAAATGAGCTATATTTTCCGTAAAATAAAAGGTAGTATAAAGCTAAAATGCAAATTTAATATTGGTTCAATATGCGCAATAAAAGTAATGTGATATTGATTAAAGTATTAAAACCATAGAAAGTCCAAGCACCAAATTCCCTCACATACTCTCAAATGCACTCTTCTTGATAATGGACCCCTTACATGACAATGACGTATAATAGCATAGTAATTTAATGAATACATTATGTCAACCTTGGGGAGTTTCTTCCAAAAAAACATGAAAATAACAGCGATGACGCGATTTCGGGTTTCATTTATTCATTGAGTACGAGCTTCAAAAGTCATTAACCAAAAACAATATTTTCACGTGATAATAACTAATTTCAAATTACTTTGATTTATTACGCAAAAGTCGGAAATTAGATCGAATTCGCTGAAACTGCATTTTATAAAAGGATAAAAAAAATCCGACATTGAAAAACCTTTTCTACTAATAACCGAAAACCCGATCAATAAATATTTTTGTCTTCTTTATTTTTATTGAAGATAAAGCTGCTATGTTGAGTTCTTTAGATGAAAGAAAAATGCCGAAAAGAGACTATTCGAGAAGAGGGGGGGGGGTACTCCTAGCAAATGCTGAACACTCACTTTTAGTAAGCTTTGTGGATGAAATATGAAATTACTTCTAAATCTTCTCTGTAATCTTCAGTTCAAAAGGAGATCGAAAATTTAGTTTTAGTTCTCTAACTGGACATCTAAAAATGAAACGCGAAAGAAAATCTTTTTCCCTCTACAAACAAATATTGATAACAAGAAAAGGAATCTATCTTGTTCTTAAAAAGATGCTTGTTTTTCGCTAAAAAATAAAACGATTGGGTATATTGATATTTTTAAGTTTGTTTATGTAAGGAATGATTTTGTGTGATTATTTATCAATCAATTGTTCTTGATTTCCTATTTAACTGGATATTTATTATTTATGTTGTTGTATTCTAATTCATTGTGGCGACATTTGGTTCATTTTATATTATGAAGTGCAGGTCTTGGGCTTCTGACAAGTCTTGATGTTATTAAAATTAAGTTGCCTAGAACAACAGATTTTTTAAAAAGTTATTCTCACAGTAAAAAATTTTTAAAAATTTAATTATGATTTTTTTACATGATGGACACTGCTTAGATCAATAAAAATGGTCCCTTTAATACTTTCACGAATATTCTCTAATAAACTTGTCATGACAGAGAACGCCTTACCGTACATTGACGTATAATAATTATGAAGTATTAACTTTTAACGTGAATTTAACCTTTTTATTGAATCTATCGTTTCATCCTTGGTGAGTTAATTAGCGATCAATCCAGGCAGGTGGTTAATAGTATTCGAAAATCTAATTTGTGTTTTAAACATGTTTCTCCCAACAGAAACAAACATTTGCAATTATAGTCCCAAACTGTCATACAAAATTTAATATATTTAACTTGTTAAGTCTTTGTTTTCGCATTTATACGTTTCCGAAAGCACAGAACAACAAACGGTCAACCTCTTAATAGATTTGGCTCAACATTAAATAGGTGTTTAGACTATAGATTTTAATTCTGTGTATAGGATTTTATCTACCTAGCTCTCTTCATTTTGTAGTTGCAGTGTTAAATTACATTTGAACAGACGGACATATGAACTTCCTCTGAGCTGATTTTGCTCAAAGTTTGATAGAGATCGGTAAATTTGGTACAAAGTCTGCATATCAAATTTCAACCGCTATATCAAAACGATGTTGAGTAACCAATAAAAAAATTTCTAACCACGCTGCAATAGTTATTCCACTTGGCTTAATTGGATGAAAAGAAATCTACAAATAGCCGGAGTTGAAATAAAATTTAAAAAAAAACAGTAATGAGCGCAAAATGAGAAGCTGTTTAACTAAACAAGTTTTGAATTTTATAACTTTGCACACATTTTCAAATCTACGAATTTGAAAATTCTTTGGCCTAAGTTCAGCATTTGGAGGATTAGATGGCAGGCTTCCAAACATTGCATAAGTTTTTTAAGAAAGATTTTGATTGGTTATGAGAGACATTGCCTCTCGTAAAATGAAATTCATAGCAATCTCAATTTTAAGAATCTCGATTTACGCAAATTGGGAAATTAAAGTCTTATTGTATAGTGGGTAGATGGATGGATAAAAAAGAACATCAAATTTTGCAAAACGAAAATTAAAACTTTCTTGGGAGATTAATCCATTTTGAAAACATATTTTTATTATATCCTAAAGTTAAGACCTATGACTTAATTTCCATCAGATGTCTTTATGACCGTTATTGGTGATTTTATTGAATAATCAGTATAAAAAAGGCTTCTTAAAACTAAAGATTCGAAATTTTACAAATAAAAATATTCATGGATAACCAAAATTAAAAAAATAACATTTTGATAAAGAGTTTTCCTTCACTTGATTCACAAAATGTTTAACTTTAATATCGTTTGAGCCGAATGAAAATCGGCTTAGTATTCGAAGTGTTAAGTGTTAATGTTAAGTGTTCGAAGAAGATTTTAAGAGTTGGAATTATTTTCTTTTATATAAAATTTTTGCAAATGGTTAACTAAAAAAGCTGGAATTCAGCTATATTTTTATAAAAGCTATTTGCATTCCATACCACATCTTGAATAAAAAAATATCTTAAGAAAGCAAGAATTTCCGAATACTCTATGTACTAAATCTAATCCATTTCCCTTTGTAGTTTTCTCCAAAATACTGAAGTTGAAAGAGAAAAAAAAGAATCGTCAGCAAAATGCAAGAACTCATATTTAGTCAATTTTTATTTAACTGGAATGCTGGAAATATCACGATATATCCTAATGTAACAAAGACTACAATGTGATTTTTTTGAGAAATGAACAAGAAAGGAATGCCTGCAAGACAAATATAATTCGACATTTTAAAGCAAGAAAAGTTGAAATCTTTTAAAGTTGAAGTTTTGAAAGCCTTATTGGATCCTAGGATTTGTACTTGTTTTTCATTTTGATTGCAATCTGACATTAAATTAATAATCTATCTATGAAGTGGCTTTCTTTTAGTAAACTAATCACTCCGGTCTTTTTATTAATTAATAAAACAGCAAATTTAATAATTTTAATTCTACTCAAAAACCCTGCAAGGCATCAATATATTCTTTGTTGTCCATGCAATTTCACAAATGGTATTTGTATTATAAAAAAAACTATAAAATTGTTAAATAAAATTACACTATAAAAAATTTTGTTGGAAGGGTAGCACGGTGTGCCCCCGAGTTTATCGCCAATGTGGTAACCCAACGGAACTTTCTTACAGTAACCCTAATTTTGTTTTGTTTACTACTTTTTACAATAGTTGAGTTGTTCAGGAACAACAACTGTTTTATAGGAAATTTAATATTTAAAATACCGATTTCAGATGATTTACATTTTGCTTATTATTTTAATTTAAAATGCATTATACAAAGAAAGTTTAGAATAAAATTAATATTAATTAAAATAACATTTATTTCATTTTTTGTGTTAATATTTTAAAAAAAAAATTTCGTTTTCACTTTTTTAATTATCACTATGTGAATTCGCAAATCGTCTGCTTTTTCGTATTAAAAGAAGTCTGCCATGGAATTCTTCGCAGTTCTCGTAATTCTTTTGGTGCTCCAACGTTTGGTTCCCTCGGAATATTATTATATCTGCAATCGTACAGGAGTGGATGTTTGGTAGTTGGGATGGTAGGCACTATTTCGAACCTCTGAATGGATGAAGGGTGATTGGAATATATTTTTACGAGTTGATGAGCCTTGGAAAGAATGCTTTGAGTGTTATGAAGTGTTAAGTGTTTATGAAAAGATTAAATAAAGCAAGTAAGTACATTAAATATTAAAAATTCTGTATAATATTCGTTCCTATAACATCATTTATTCTTACTTGTAATATTATTATGCACTATTCCTTAATCCACACCGTCCATCTGTTCAATTTGCTAGCGCAGCTACTGCATTCCCGCTCCGTATGAAAGCGAAGTCCTAGGATGTTTTTTTAAAGTTAAAATTTACTGCCCGGTGCCTTCTACAGATGCCGAAGGAATCTGTAGAAGGCACCGGGCAGTATTAAACAAATAATTATAATTAGTTAAACATTCTAAATAAAAAGGCGGAAAATGGTAACCGTAACTGTTCCGCGGAAGTTTGTTTATTTTGTCCGCCATCTTTGTTGGCGACTTGGCATCCTTGGCACAGAGAGGGGCACACTATTCTACACTTTTACTAAATGTATTTTCTATCTTAAATCAATTTTTTTAAAAATATTTTAATCACATTTTTAACATTAAACTTAGAATTCTAAAGAAATATGAAATGAATCAAGAGATGCAACAAATGGTTTGTTTTATTACCATTCTGAAAGAACATCAAGCTTTACAGTTCTAAAAGAATACACAAATCTAAAATATAAAAATGAATATTTGTTTGTAGAATAGAATAATAAAAACAGAATGAATACTATTCATGCTTCTCCTTTATACATCCCTCAATTTCAATGAATATTCATTGCCGAAAAGAAAATAAATATTCTTAATTAAACAACTATTTCAAATTTGAAACGATATTTCCAAGATTTCTTCTGCGGCAGTAACGCACCGGGTACCAGCTAGTTAAGAATAATTTTAAATCAGAACTCGGGTTGAGTTTCAAATAATTTTGCAAATTTCGATAAGTACGTATTTGTATATTTGATTTAGTTCTGATAATCAGTTTTCCAAAAGATTTAAAACCTTCAGTCCAAGAGCCAAAGCAAACAATTAACTATCAACAATAACACAGAATACTTAATTAAGAAAAAAATTCCCCGAATTAATATCTGACGTATATCAATTAGTAGACAAATCTGAATTTTTTCCCCCACAAATGTTACAATATTAGAATTAATTTTCATTTTTAAGCCTTTCTTCACAACAATTAATTGATCAAAATTTCACTTTAAAATAATAATACTCAATCTTAATAAAGCTTATAGCTTTAATTTAATCAATGAAATATTTGATTTCATAAAATTTCAGTCTCAAATTGTTACAAAATGACAATGATAAAAAAATTAGTAAACTTTTAAAGAATAAAAACAACCACAGTAGTTAGTATATAAAATAAAATTCCAACAAAATTTTTACAGAATTAGAAAAAGTGAAGAAGATAATTGACTTACCCTTTTTTTTATTCGAGGAACAAAGTCGCTATAGTCGCGGAGTAAAATCTCCGCAATTCGATACTGTTATAAATATCAAAAGATAACCCAAATTAAATCAAAACCTTCTCAGCAAATGACTAAGAAAATTGAATAAAATCCAAACTCTTCAGAGTTTAAGCAATTTGTGAAAGAAAATGACAAGTTTATACAAAAAGACTTCAACAGTAAATTACTTCATAGCATTATTAAGATGTTGTCTTCTTCCATAAAATTTTTTTAAGCAAATACTCAGGAAGCTCGGAGAATAAATAAAAATTGTTAGCATCATTTTTGGATCCTAAACTAGAAAAAACATATTGCTGAAGGGTAAACTTTATAGGAGGGTTGAAGTTTACTGAGGAGCTTTGGAGAAAATTTTTAAAATAATTAACAATACTCAATAATAAATAATGAAAATACTTGATCAGCGGTCAGAAAGTTATTTCGTTCTGAAAAGCAGTGTTAACACGAGACCAACATATTGCGAGCAGTAGAAGATCGCGCCTACTTCAGGAGTTTTAGTTTAGTTATTTTAACGTTCCATTGTAAAGCAACATTAGGGATATTTTGGGACAGATCTCATAATTTTGAACCACGGTCAGTTGACGTCTACTTCAGTAAGATTGCGTGACCACAATGGAACAATGGCGAATAGTTGTCCCTATAATACAATTATTTACCAAATGTTCCATAGTGGTCACATGATCTTAAGGTAAGCATGACCTTCCATTGTCAATAGTTGGCATCGTATGAATGCTGCTATACTGTAACGTTTTGATATCCTGCAAGAGTTATTCACTTCACTGTTTCGATCCTTGATCTACAAGATAATTGGTTTGAGACAACAGTTTGAAGGTTAGTATTACAAGCATTTTGGTGAAATCGAATCCATAACCTACGATTCCCAGATCTTGACCTCTTATCCTCGGTAAGCATGGCTTGCGATGTCAGTTTAAAGGTTGGCATTACAAACATCTTGGTGGAATCGAATCTCCAACCTACGATTCTCAGATCTTGGCCTCTTATCCTCGGCTCACTAAGAGAAGCCGAGAAATTAAAGCGTTATAGATGGGCATGCACAAAACATCTTTCGTGAAACTGAATCTATGGCCAACTATTGTTAGTTATATGGACCTTTAAGTCATGCTGATTTAGTGCCTCCCAATCTTACTACGATGCTACAAGGGCTTCCACAGAGAAGTAGGAAAATTAAAATGAAACAAGGCATATATATATATACTTTTTTCTTATATATATACTTGATACTTTAGTGAAATCGAATCTCCAACATAATAGCACGATCTCCAGATCTCACTATCATGCTATAATGGCTATCAGAGCTAGAAAGGGAGATTAAATCGGATGTAATAAGAGCAGTGCATGCTTGGAAAAATTGAACTTCCAACTTACCATCTCTAGATCTGATTATTATGCTGCATTGTCTTTCAAAGAGAGTCAGGGAAAATTAAATACACCAGAAATCAGCATGGGCAATGCATCTTGCATAATATCAAATTTCAAACCCACGACCCCTCCCCCTAAATCTTCTAGCTAAATTAGTGTGCCTTCCAGAAACTTATGTGACTCCCTGAGCAAAACTCAAACTTGCTTTTCAGATAATTTGAAATAATTTTTATGTTAAAAATTATCGCTACTATATAATGAGGAATAAATTTTATAATTAAAATAAGCTAATTAAGCCTAAAACAGTACTACTTTGCCATGTTTCTATCTAAAGGTTTGAATCTCCGTTAATTTATTCTTAGTCATTTTGATCATCGGTATCAAAGTGGGTGGTTTAGATCTGCCAAAGGAATTAGTATGCTAAAATCATATCCTAATTGGAGAAAAAAATGTTATTTATGCATTTGACTGTACTAAATATAATTATGATTGATACACACTCTCAAATATTTCCAAAAAAAAAAAGAGTAATTGAATAATTTCTTAAAATTAAAAATGGGGAGCAGAAATAACCCCTTTTCTACATTTTTATCAAAATTTGTGTAAATTAACAATGAAAAAAGTAATTCCTTAACATTAACCAAAGGCATTTGATAACGACAAATAAATCTTCATTTAACGAGCTTAAACTTTTGTTTCAAAAGTATTATTGTTAACTAAATCAATATTAGCACTAAATATATTTTCTGTTTATCATGTTTCTAATTAAACTAAAGCAGATATAAAAATAAGAATTTTTACGGATTAATTCTATTAATTAACTAATGGTTGTTTGTATTTTCCTCTTTCTAAACTGCAGATCAATTAAATGCATTTTATAACGACATTTTCATCAGGACAATGAATACCTTTTCCATTGAAGGAAAAAAATGAAAGTTAAATAATTGGTTATTTAATATTTCAAAACTTTCAGAATGAATAAGGAAAGAAAATAAGATTATTATTCATTCTTTCAGAATGAATAATAATCACATTAACTAATCACCAATACAAATCAACTTTTTTGGTACTTTTCCGTTATGCGGGTGCAAATGTCACCAATGTGAACCAAACGCGAGCCAAGTCACCAAGCCTAGCATTGAAGAAGGTTGTAAGAAATTTGGTAGAATTCTACATTATTTGACGATTTCTCGCTGAGCTTGGCTGACGGAAAATTACCCTTTTTCAATCGCATCGATTACAACAACATGTCTGACAGGCGCATCCAATAACCTAAATTACAGTTTTAAATGAGTAGTTAAATGAAAACATAAAATAATTTAATATGAAAAAAATCATTTAGAAAGGCTTTAATAATGATCTATATTATTACATGAATCCAAAAAAAACTATAATTGCCCTAAATTATCATTTCGTGGAAATTCAATGAATTCTCATGTCGTGGGGCTAATTTATGTTTTAATTAATCGGATTTCGAAGAACCAGTTAGATAATTTACCTTCGGAAATTAAATTATAAACACCGATTCCGTTGCTCCTCGCTGCCGACTTTACGTTCGCCAGATCTAAACTCATTCTTTGCAATTCCTGTTTTATAATTATCAATGTTTTATAATTATATAATGGTTGCCAGAATTATGGACACTTCTGAAAAACGTTTTGTTTTCTATCTTTGTACGCTTATAGAAAAAGCTACATTTCACACAATTCAAACTTTTTCATATTATTTTAAAGAGAATTTAAAGCTGATTTTAATGAAAAAAGCGTAAGTAAACACAGTAAGTAAATCAGTAAGTAATCACAGTGATGAAATGGATTGTAATTTCCGACTTACTTGACAAATCACTGTTCTTGTCCTGGAAAGAAATCAAATATTATTAACTGCTAACAGAAGCTGAAATCATGTAGGAATTATTCAATAGTGGGCTTCTGTTTGTTGAAAGAAGACTGTTTTTTACGTAAATTAAATTGCAAGTTAGAAGTTTTGTTATACTTTTTAATAGATAACTAAACTTTTTGTAGATATTTCTAATATTTGGTCCAGAAGCAATGACATCAAATAAAGAAATATATTGAGTACCTAAAAAGTTAAATAAGAGTATTGTGTTACAAGAATGTGGTCTTTCCTATGCTGAAATTGCAAGATAGGAGGGTGGTTCAGTGACTACATCTGGTGTCCGAAAGTTTTGTTTACGATATCAGGAGAAAAACTCAGTAAAAAACAAAGCATGAAGGGGCTGAAAATGATGCCCCACATCCGATTGTGCCAGAAAAACAAAAAGACTGTATCGCCAAAATCGAAGAATATCATCCGCGTTTTTTTGAATAATAGTAATACAAAGAACGTATTAATTGGACAGATAATCAGTGGTCAAAGCTATACAGAGTGATGAAAAAAAGCTATTGTTATTTGGTACAGATAGTGAAAATGTATAATAGGCTAAGAGCTACATCATGAATGCCTTCAAGCAACTATGAAGAAAGTTAATGTTATGAGTACGTCATGCATGTCAGCAGATAATATCAGATTCCTTTATGTTATCAATGAGCCATTAAATGCATGAAAATACACTAGGCACTATTATTGTGCCAAAACTTACACGTTCCATCAGTTATCTATTTCCCAACAACACATCATTTATTTTCCAACTGGATTCATCTCCTTGTTACACTGCAAAAATATCAAAAGTGTGGCTTAGTACAAGGGGCAATGAATTGTTATCGTGGCCTGTAAATAGTCTTGAACTCCAAATTCTTGAAAACTTATAGCACCGTTTGAAAATTCTTCTACATATTATGAGCTCATCAAATAAAATTGAATTAATTGAGACTATAATTGTTCGCCGACATCATGCCATAACGACGGATGAGCTTGAAACTCTCGTCAACTCAATGGAACATCAGAGTGAAGTTGTAATTAAAAATAAAAGCTACCCTACAAAGTACTGATAACTCACTGCAATCATCAGCATCTAAGTATCTCGATAATTATTCCCACTCAACGTTTTTTGTATTGCAAATATTTGAATTTTGCTTTTTGTATTGAAATCAATATTGAATTCGCTTTTAAATTACATACAAGAGTTTGCATTTTGTGAAACGTTACATTTTCTATAAGCATACAAAGTTAGGAAACATGAGGATTTTCATAAGTGTCCACAAGTTTAGCCACTAATCTGTGTGTGTGTGTGTGTGTGTGTGTGTGTGTGTGTGTGTGTGTGTGTGTGTGTGTGTGTGTGTGTGTGTGCGTGTGTGTGTGTGTGTGTGTGTGTGTGTGTGTGTGTGTGTGTGTGTGTGTGTGTGTGTGTGTGTGTGTGTGTGTGTGTGTGTGTGTGTGTGTGTGTGTGTGTGTGTGTGTGTGTGTGTGTGTGTTATGATCCTTATACAATTATAGCAAATTTCCTTTATTTCAGCTACATCGCCAAAACGACTATTCATATTTCCATATTCTAATAAAGAATTACGAATTTGTTTATTAGCAGAAAATCGAATTAGAAGCACTTGCGCTAAGAGATTTAACTTTTCAGTGAAAATTACATTAACATATGCCTTTGATTGAGTTAACTAAACTGCTTATTTTCTTTAGTTAAGATTAAAGTAACTCCCTAAGAGCCAATTTAGGGATTCCAAAAGCACACTGGAAAGATTGGAACTAACCCCGCTGCAGAATGTAACAAATCCACTGGCGAGTAAACAATTCATCGCCTAAGGATAAAATTAGGACCAATGTTTTGTGAAACAGCATCTACGATTAACCAATGGCCGCTTATGTCTCCTTCATTAAATCCATGTACTGGCATGAGCTATAGTGAACTGTAATTCAATTTCCCTCTTTCAAAACACTGTCCTCATTCTTCGAGACAAGGACTTCTCTCGCGTCATTAGCTGACTCATTTGGATGGCGACGAAAAGGCAATTAGCTGCCTTAGGCTTGTAAGATACACCTGCAGTCTTCAGCAATTTGTTGAGACATCTCTTATGTTGTCTTTCGTTGGATGTTTCCAGTGTTTGCATTGAATGTATGTTGTATTCCGCACAACGAGGGAGGGGGATTTTAATTCGGGTAATTAATTTTCAGCCTTTAAATTGATTTTGTACAAGGAATAGAGATGCCTTGAATAAAGAATAATTGTTCCAATAATTTTGTTTATTTGTTTTGTTTTGTTTCAATTGTTTCATATCACCAAGTATCAGCTTAGTTTAAAAAAACAGTTTCCTTTTTCATATTTGTGTTGTTTGATGATTCTATGAACGAAAAATGCGAATGAAATGTGTATGGAAATTTATCTGTCTGGCTGTGAGGGCGCCACCGATCATGAGAAGGAGGAAACAAAGTGAAGGGAGGAGAGAGGGGTGAGCTGAATGGCGGGAAGAGAGAAAAACGGGGAGAGGGTCATTGAACGAGGAAAAGGACTTCATGTGAGGTGTTGAATGATGTGGTGTCTGCAATAATTTTATTTAATTGTTTTTGTTTGTTGTGTGTCGTCCTACGTGAATGTTAATTAAATGTTGTTAAAAAATTAAATCTGGTGTCTTGCCAATTATTGTAGTTCAGTTTTACTAATGAAAAGGGCAGTCTTTGCCTTATTTGTTTTTCCTTGTAGAAGTCGGAATCGGAAATGCTCGGCGACGCCGACATCTTGGTGGCAGCGAACGGGATCTGGATTAACGAGGAGGTCTAGTATCTTTCTAGTTAATTCAGAAGGGAATAAAGGAAATCCACTGAATCCAGGTATGTGGAGAGAGAAGTTACGGCAGTAACCAAAGGAGCTCGGGTAAGTTAATATTTACTGATTTTGTGCGCATGTAAGGAATATAGTTTGATGTATCACGTCAGTGATTTTGTTATAGTTTGTTGTATCACGCCAGTGATTTTGTTCCGTCAGGAATATAATTTGTTGCATCACGTCAGTGATTTTTTTTTTTCCGTCAGGAATATAGTCTCAAGTCAGTAATTTGATGTTTCTTAACATGTTGGCAATATATCTTTACAGTACAAATAAGTATTAAAGGGTATTGACTTATTATAGCTTACGCTTTGGAGCGCCAGGAACGTGTCATTTTATATATTACTTTAGTGACAATACAGCGTCTGTGGTTACGATAATTATATTTTAAGCCAGTAAAACAAAGGGAAAAAAATATAGGTGGTTATTGTGCCTTTTAGAGAAATAATAAAATATGCTATATTAAAAAAAATTATTTCTGGCAATAAATGAGCTGAGCAACTGTGGGCACTATCGTTTCGTTTTGAAAGATTGAATACTATCATAAATAACTGTATATCATTTTGTAATAAATTCTGTACTTTTATAAGAATAAATCTGATATTATTTTGATATATGTTTTTATACATAATAAAGTAATTGCTCAATAAACATTGCAATCAATTAATTCTTGTTAAATATAATAAAATCTACGGATTTTCGTTTCACCTGTTTTGTTGTTGATGGTTTTTTTTTCAGATATAACGGATATGGAAGAATTTATTTTGATTGTTGTCTTAAATAAGTGATTTGTTTAATTGAATTTTATGCTTGATAATTCTGTATTCTAGTTAAAAAAGGATAATCACTGGTAAACTTTCGTTCCGATTCCGAACGAAATATATTTTTAAATAATACTTTTCTGGCTCATATACGTATTTCCGATGTTCTGAATGCTTTATTCTTGTTAATTGATCCTGTTGATTTCAGTTGAAAAAAATAGACAAAGAAAGGGAAAGAGAAGATTAATGTTATTGTTTTTTTTTTCATATAATTTATGCCTTGTGTGTTCTTTTTATTATTATTAAAAAGATATTTCTTTGAATAAATGCTTTATTTGCTGTAACTCGGGAAAGTATTTTAAGATTGTTTACGTACTAAATTCTTCCAGCTATTGTTTTTTTTTAACATTTGAGTGTAGCTAAAATAATTCTGATTTAATATTTTAATGAGAGGCTAATGTTATAATGAATGATTTTTATTGATGAAGTAGTTATTACTTTTACATTTTTTTTAATTCATAAAAACATAAAAGAAGTGTTGTATTGGAAATTATTTTTTTTATTGCTGAGAATTAGAAAAAAACTGCTATAAAAAGTTTAAAAGTTTATTTCCATTCTATATTAAAAAGTTTAATGTGAACACTTGATTTTTTTTATGTTTGATATTCTAAGAAATGTTCTCAAGTGAAACAATTTATTTAGAACATTTAAACATATACTTGAATTATAGATTGTTAAGATAATTTTTATGAATTTAAAAATTATTAAGATAATCTTGTTAGCAATTATTATTAGTTTCTTTTTTGAATATTGTAAAGAGGGTCTCCGCAGTAACAAAATTCTTGTGGCGTGTTTTTAAAATAATAGAGATTGATATAATTTAAAAGAATTAGGCTAAATTTCTATTTTTGAGTGATAATTATTATTTTATAATGGCATTTTTGGCAAAGGGTATCAAGAGCGATCTTGTCGCGTTGGCAACTGAAATGGGAGAGAAGCCGAAATCTGATATGACAGTGTACGGGCTAAAATCTTTAATAACCGGTAGTGAAGCCTATGAAGAAGAATTCGTCAAGACTTTACTTGAAACGATTATCTCTACAAGAAAAGATCAAGAGAGTGAGTTAAAATTGCGGATGGAGATGGATTTTGAACTGGAAAAGAAGAAAATCGAAGCAGGAATGATTGCGGCTAATGCTAATTCAGCCAATGGACATTTTCCTATCAATCCACAGATTGAAATTTCGAAGTCCATGCCGAAATTCGACTGCAAAGAATGCGATATTGTCTTATACATGTCATTGTTTGAGAGACAAGTCAAGAAACTGAAAATCGATAGGGAAATTGGGTATCGTGTTTAATACCTCTGATGCCTGCAGAAATCATGGAGCTGATTGCAAGAATCCCAGAAGAAGAATGTTTTAATTTTGAACATGTAAAGGGAGTCTTAATGAAGAAGTTTAAACTGAACGCTGAAGGCTTTCGCCAGAAATTTGTTCAGCACCAAAGAAATCCAGAGAAGAGTTGGAAAGATTTTGTTTATGAGGTTACAAATTACTTTCAAGGCTGGATAAGCTCTGTGGATGTTACGGAGTTTGAGGAACTGAAAGATTTGATTATTACCGATCAAGTAAAGAAGAGAGTTCCACAGGAGGTTCGTGATCATTTTGTTGACGTGTGGGGGACACTAGTCAAACCAGAAGATTTAGCGGACAAGCTAGACGAATACGAGTGTGTTCGGAAAACTTATCGGAGACCATCGAATCCAAATCCCAAGACTCATCAACAAGTAAATGTAAGAAACAACACCTTTGGCCGTGATAACAGAGACTATAAGGGTAGTCCTAAGCAGACAAAGCAAGACAAGGGTTTAACTTGGAATCAATACGAATCGAAGAGCCGTCCAAGATTTACCTGTTACTTCTGTGGAGGGGATGGGCAAGTAAAGAAATTCTGTCCAAAACTTTTAAAGACGAATTCAGATCAGGATAATAAACGAAGAGCAAATGTTCACAGAACAGTCGTGGATCCAGAACCAGCCACTAAGGAAACGGCTGTAGTGGCTAAAGTGATGTCTCATAGATTACCTACTCTTGATAAAGGTTTATGTAACCTAGAAAGGATACGCATAAGCGTTAATGGAAAGCCTGCGACAGCTTTAATCGATTCTGGTACAGAAATAACGGTAGTCAGAAGAGATATATTGAAGGACTTTCCTATGGAAGGTAAGGCTTCAATTTATATCAAAGGCATTTTTGGTCCTGCCGAGAAATGTTCTCTTGTTAATGTACCAATAGGTGTCATCGTTGGTGAAGACGGGAATACGATTCACCAGGAAGTGTTATGTGCAGTTGCTCCTACTCTGGTGGATGATGTGTTGTTGCCACCAGAAATAAGAGACAAGTTGCAAGGTGTCCAAGAAGATTATTTCACAGAGATTTCCGAAGAGCACACAGAACCGAAGGAAGTTAAAACTGCAAGAATCGTAGATGAAACAAGTGATGACAACACAATCTTGGGAGTTGAAGAAATAAAGACCTTATTTGTGGAAAATTCAGAAACAAATGCCAAAGAATTATCACGAACAGACGAATTTCTTAGAGACCAGATGGATTGCCCGGATTTGGAATATGCTAAAAAATGTGCAAATGAAAAGTCCGGAAGATTTTATTTCCACAATAAATTCTTGTTTCACAAAGAAAAAGTTTTAGGGGAGTCTGTTGCCCAGTTAGTTTTGCCCAAGAAGCGCAGACTTGAAGTTCTGAAGTTAGCCCACTGTTCAGTATTCGGAGGTCATATGGGTGCAAGAAAAACTGTTGAAAGAATAAGGTATTCATTTTATTGGCATGGAATGTCTAAAGATGTCAAAGCTTTTTGTCAACAGTGCAGGGAATGTCAGTTAACAAGGCGAATAAATCAAAAGGACAGAGTACCAATTACTCCGGTTGCAAGACCAGAATTGCCGTTCCAGGTGGTGAACATTGATATCATTGGACCTATAGATCCTCCTAGTGCAAAGGGTCACAAATACATATTATGTCTAGTTGATCAACACACTAGATGGGCCGAGGCAGTACCACTGACCAGTTTAAATGACAAAGCCACATGTGAAGCACTGCTAACCATCTTCATGCGGACAGGTGTACCTAGCATAATAGCATCAGACAATGGGACAAATTTCAATGCTAGTTTGACTCAAGAATTTGAAAAAAGGATGGGAGCTAGCCCGAGATTTTCGACACCATTGCATCCAGAGTCGAATGGACTGGTAGAAAGATTTAATCAAACTTTGAAGCACATGCTACATCATATCATCTTAGAAGAGCCACGTACATGGCACACAAAAATACCGTTCATTTTATGGGCCTATCGTGAAGTCCCCAACAGCACGACTGGAGTAGCACCCTTTCAATTGTTATATGGACGAAAACCAGAAGGACCCTTATCTATTCTGAGGAACACTTGGGTGTCAGACCAAGAAGGTTTACAGCTGGATACTACTCCGGTCACTCTTTACATGGAAAAGCTTAAAAAGCAGTTAGAAGACGCAGCTGACAAAGCAAAGTTAATTTCAAAAGGACAGCAAGAAAGAATGGCTCGTTATTACAATTTGAGATCTACGAGGAAAGTCTTTAATCCAGGGGACAAGGTAATTGTTCTGTTACCTGATTCAAGAAACAAGCTTTTAGCCAGATGGCAAGGACCATGTACCATTGAATTACGGAAGAACGATCATTCATTTCTAGTTAAGATGCCTGATGATAGCATCAGGCATATACATCAAAATAAAATAAGAGAATTTGTTGCTAACTCCGGAAGTATCAACGTCATATTTGAAGGAGAAGAAGAATTTGGTGACGTAGAAAATACTCCATTGAAAGAAGACTCCTTTGGTCAGGAAGTCAAATCCATAGTTTCACCTGACTTATCAGCTAAGCAGAAAGGAGAATTGGAGATGTTACTGAAAGAATTTGAACCCTTATTCAAAAGACCAGTGCGACCAGTTACAATCGGAGAGCATGTTATCGAACTTCTTCCCAATGCTACAAGACGAAAGCCGCATTCCTACAGTGTTCCAATGTCGTACAGAACAGAGGTGGATAGACAAGTCAAAGAACTGTTGGACTTGGACTTGATAGAACCCTCAAATGCAGATATTACATATCCTGTAGTGTTTGTGGCTAAAAAGGATGCTTCCATTCGAATGTGTATTGACTATAGAGCACTTAATGCTATAACAAAGGTTCCTAATTACCCTATGAACGATACACAAGAATTAGTTTTTACTGCGGGGATGGCTCAATGGTTATCTTGTTTAGATTTACTAAAGGGTTATTACCAAATTAAAATGAATGATGAGAGTAAAATTTTAACAGCTTTTTCTACTCATAAAGGGGTATACCAGTGGAAAGTTATGCCTTTCGGTTTATCGGGAGCATCGGGTACATTCCAAAGAATAATGAATAACGTTCTGCGAAAACATTCTAGTTACGCACAAGCCTACATTGATGATATAATTGTGTACTCCAAAACATGGGACGAACATTTGATTCATCTGAAAAACGTATTACAAGAATTAGAACGGGTAGATTTTGCTGTAAAATTTAAAAAATGTATTTTCGCAGCCCGAGAACTGCAATTTTTAGGACATAAGATAGGTGGGGGTAAGCATGCCCCAGATGAGGAAAAAATTGAGGCAATAAAACGGCTAGAAAGGCCGAAGACAAAAAAGGAAGTGAGATCTGTATTAGGACTGATGGGATTTTATAGATCATATATTCCTAATTATGCGGAAATTGCAACCCCGTTAACAGAACTAACCAAAGGGAAAAAATCAGGGGACGTAAATTGGGGAAAACGCGAAGAGGGGTCATTTTTAAGGTTAAAAGAAGCTTTATGTGAAACGACAGCATTAAATACTCCTGATTTCGGAAAATCTTTCGAAATTCACTCAGACGCTTCTGATTATGCAGTCGGTTGCTGTCTAACCCAAAAAGATGGGAAGGGAAATTATAAACCAATTGCATTTGTTAGCCAAAAGTTTAATAAAACACAAAAAAATTGGTCAACCATTGAAAAGGAAGCGTATGCTATTTTATTTGGGTTAAAAAAATTTGATAAATGGTTGCATGGAACGACGGTAGAAATCGTAACGGATCAAAATCCATTAAAATACTTAATTGAGAAAACTCCAAAAAGCCCTAAGCTAACTAGATGGGCATTGGCTTTGCAACGATGGAGTTACAAAATTACTCATCGTCCCGGAATCTTAAATAAAGACGCTGATGCGTTATCACGATTACAAACTAAACATTAGTTCCTTTTCTTGTTAAAATTGATTCTCAACATTCATTGTGAGAATGTAATCTTGTTCATTTTTTTTTAATTCCAATATATGTACGCAATGCTGTTATTTCGTTTAACTCTTTTGCATTTATGTATTCATTTTATTCATTATATGAATCCTATTTTTTTTATGTCGTTTAATTATTTCTCATATACATGTATATTCGTAACTACCATTGTCATTTCAATATATGTATGATATGTTCTTATTTTTGCTTAGTTATATTTCCCACATATGTTCAGAACTCTCTCCAAAGGTATCAGAGAAAAACTTATGCCTCTAGAAGACCAGTTTTTCTCTTAGGGGCGGCGTGTGAGGGCGCCACCGATCATGAGAAGGAGGAAACAAAGTGAAGGGAGGAGAGAGGGGTGAGCTGAATGGCGGGAAGAGAGAAAAACGGGGAGAGGGTCATTGAACGAGGAAAAGGACTTCATGTGAGGTGTTGAATGATGTGGTGTCTGCAATAATTTTATTTAATTGTTTTTGTTTGTTGTGTGTCGTCCTACGTGAATGTTAATTAAATGTTGTTAAAAAATTAAATCTAGTGTCTTGCCAATTATTGTAGTTCAGTTTTACTAATGAAAAGGACAGTCTTTGCCTTATTTGTTTTTCCTTGTAGAAGTCGGAATCGGAAATGCTCGGCGACGCCGACACTGGCCATTCGAAAATAATTTAACACGATAACTAGAAAACAAAGAGAGCTAATTTAATGAGATTCGGTACATGGACTATCAAAGTCACAAAAAGATTGTCGGTACACAGATTGTCAAAGTTTAAGACAAAACCAACAACGGATTGAATGTCTGTTGGTCTGTATTTTCAGAAACATGTAAACGCGATAATCCAAAAATGCAATGACTTAAAAACATCAAATTTGGGACTAGATTTTATGACTACTAGTGTAATTTTGTGTCAAATTTTTGTTTAATTCGGTTGGAAAAAACGTGTCTAAAACACAAATTCGATTTTCTTTTACTATTAAACGCATACCAGACATTCATTGCTAAAACACTCGCCGAAAATCGCTCGCTAGATTTAGTAAAAATGCTAAATTCACCCCAAAGGTTAATATTTCATACAATTGTAAGTCAATGTCATGCAAGAAGTTTTCTAATATAAAAAGTTCATTAGAGAGTATAAGAGAAACTTTTGGGGGAGACCACTTCCCCTAATTGAATAATAGTTATGTTAAATCGATAAAATTGCCACTATATGTTTTCTTCATATTTTACTATTTTTCAACAAAATTAATGAAGCTGCCATTTACAAACTCCTCTCTAGTTCACTTCATTTAAAATATTACATAATAAAACCGAATTATGAAATAAATTTCCACAGAAACGCTTAAACATTCACATGAAATGCATAACAAATTTTTTTAGAAAAGGCTTGCTTTTAAATTCTTTACAATTATTAGAATTTTTCTTAAAATTTTTAAAACAAAACTCAAAAAAAGATTTATTTATTAGCAACAATTTAGAAATAAATTGGAAAATTCTTTTTTCACAGAAATTCTTAAATTAAATCCACCTACGTTAAAATTTAAATTGTTCGGACATATATCTTCCTTCCTTATGATTAATCATACAATGTCCAACACCAGTTATAGTTGCACATATATTTTATGTAAAGCATTGCTACTTATCACGAAACGAAACTGGATGAATAATACAGCAAATGGTTGAATATCGAAATATCAATTACAAACCTACACTTTCATGTATCAAAATGACAGAAATAGAGCATTATTATACATTTGCGGTATTAAATAAAGGGTGATATTTGAGTTCTGCAAAGGATAATTTGTTTAATGCAAATATCGTTCACTAGATCGTAAAAGATATATCATCTGAAGAATTCTGAAACTTAGATTAAAGGTTAATAAATCACAAACATAAAAATAGTCGTTTGCAAATGAAATCATTTCAAAAATTATGTCTAGTAAATATTATTAAACTTATTTTGAGCTTGGAGGTTTTAAAGATTTTAAATTTAATTTTTTCTTGATACCAAAAACCTCTTACTAAATGCTTTATATTATTTGAAAAGACACAGATCGGAAACTTTTTTTCAACTGAGGGTCAGTATTTACAGTTTGAAATTGATATTAAATTTTGCCTCAATTGATATCGATTAATAAAAAGGAGAATGTTTGTATGTGATTTGATTCTCTAAGGGAAAGACCATTAGATTTAGAGCTACCAAATCCAGCCCATTTGTAATTTAGAATGTGAAAATGGATATCTAATGTTGATTTTTCAAACTTTAATTAAAAGTCAAGTACATTTTTGCCAGTTTTTTTCCTCTTGCCATCTTTCCTCAAATGTTCGTCATGCAGAAAATATTAAAACATCAAACTTAATTTTTCGCCGTTTTAAGATTTAAAAACGCAATACCTTTTAATGATGCTAATTAAATTGCTGTAAAATTTCCTTATCTATTTGTAATTAATCACTTTCTCGTATAGAGAAAGTATGTAGATCATCAAATAATTCGAATTCGAGATTTTGATCTCCACGTTTTAGACAGCCCCGATTTCGAAAAACACATTTTTAGAAAGTATCCGTCTGTCTCTTTGATTGCGATAAAGATACTCAAGTTAGACGAATAAAATTTTGTATAATAACAGACTTTTGAATCCCGTTCTGAGGAAGTGAGGTCGTCCGAAGTCAACATTGAAACTACGCAATGAAGAGAGTTAAACAAATAAAATTAAGTACAGAGATTCAACATCTGTAGAGTAGATAACTATAAAATTTGAAGACAAATCTAAAAAAAAGTTGACCATCTATTGGTAAGGCAATCTCTGTCTAACACCTTTATTACAGAGTATACCAGAAAGTAACCACACCTGCTGGTCTTAAATTATATTTTTTATCTCATTTAACAATGTATTTAATTTTGTAAAGAAACTCAAAATTTTCCATCAAAGATTCCATCAATAGCTGATAATGATGGCATGAAGGTACAAAGAATTCTATCATAAGCAGATTTTTATTTAAACTGTAAATGAAACAAGACTTTGGAATTTTGTTATAATTAAAGCTTATTTCACAAATATATAATGTAAAAAGGAATTAAGGGCGTCCATTTTTAAGTAGCTTTAGCAAGATTAATTTTTATCAGTTGAAGTTTAATCATATCTGTTTCAAATTAATATCCAAATGTTATGGGATATGGCTGAAAATTATGGAAATATATAGTACAATGGATGTAACGAGGTAAGTTTTATGTTTGTTAAAATAAGAATTAAAAAAAATACTTTGCTGGAAAAGCTATTAAAACCAAAATAGATAAGCTATTAAATTAAATGTTTTTATAATCAACTAATCACTAAAGGGAGATAATTGTAAAGGAATGTGCGTGTGTTTGCGCGTATGTGAGTGAGTGTGAGTATGTATGTTGCTGCTTATCTTAGAACTTGATGTTTAAATTAGAATTTTGGACAAAATATATTTTTATAGGAACAATTTTTTTTTTTTTAATTCTATGAATGAAAAAATTGAGCGAGATTTTTCCATTTAACTGCGATAACTCGTGAAAATATTCTTGCACAGAACTGATTTTTACAACATTCTAAAATTTAACAAATTGTTCTTGTTAATACAAATTTAATTCATTTGTAATTTTTTCTGAATATTGGAAATATTTAAAATATATTATTTATTTAATTTGCAACAAAGACTGATTTTATTCTTGAACTGAAATTCAAACTATGTTATGTCAAATATTTAACTAAGCGATTTTTTTTCATTATTGAAAACTGAGAAAGAAAAATTTGGGTTTTTTTCCGTTTAATTTAAATGAATAATAAAAAAGTTATGTTTTGTTACTGCGAAAGATATATTGATCGTATAATTACGGTTTTAATAACACTAGAATGCAAAGGGATATTTCAACAGGTGTAGGGCTATTGATAATCTTTGATATTTGTTGCAATTAGGTGCCAAAAATGAATTTATTAGAGAATTAGGATCATTAAATTGTAATTAAATGATTTAATTGAAAGTTAAACAAAATCAAAGATATCATTGAATCAGTATGTCGCCAAAAACAGATAGTTAGAAAAGAAAATGAAAAATGATTTTGTTTATAGATTAATTAATTTTTGCTCAACAGATTGATTATATAATCTAAACTCTATCTATAACTGATTTTATTGTAGATCATCAAAGTTAATCAAAATAAAAAATGTATAATATGTATTTTTTTACTTCTGTATAGCTGCTATTTTTAGGGGTAAAAAACATCTAGTGCTAATGAAAAATGATCAAATAAAATAAAAAGCATTCATTACTATCAAAAATTAGTGATAATTTCATACAGTCTGACTCTGACAAGTGGGCGGATCACTGATTATGCTATATTATCATAAAATACATAGATACAAATTTGATAGCACTTCACATTACAAATCTCGATCTGTAACTCTAAAATTAAATAAACATATTTCAGTCTACTCTTATTTAATAATTCTCTCTTTTCTTCATTTGATATTTCGAGATTGTACGATAGAAGTTCGAAACACAATCATACAAAATGTACCAATTACCATATACAATATTTATAGATGCTAGTTCACGGGATAAGAAATATCCTTTAACTACTGTAATGGGAAAGTTTGGAAGCTATTGATAACTCTGGTGTTTTCCTCATCATTTGATAACGGTTTAAAATTTCTATATGCTTTCTTTATAAATTTCTTTATAAAAGTAAACATAATTTCGCTATTTGTTTAACAGACTAATTCTTTTCTGAGATTTAATAAATAAAAATTTGAGGAATCAATGACAAAAATATATTAAAAACATGGATGCCTAGACAAATATTCATCTAATAACACGTAAATCAAATACTAGAATTGGTTTTCATACATCCAGCTCAATTTCTAACAGATTAAACTTCTAATACCTTAACTTCTAGCTTAAATTCCTCCGATCGCACAATTATAAATTCAATAGTTGCTACACGAATAATGCAGGTTGCTGAAATTATTCAGACAAATAATTAGACTACATTGTTATCTGTATTTACAATAAAGCTCAATGTGTGTGTGTGTGTGTGTGTGTGTGTGTGTGTGTGTGTGTGTGTGT